>DWJQ01000778.1:0-12773 GCA_018248915.1 Hesperia meskei straton
AGCTCTTAGATGCCGTCGTTCACGGATTGAAAGCCATCGAAGCTTGGAACGGTAGGTGGAAACATGGTCATACTTTCGCAGACAGAATATAAAGCGAACGGCACTGTTTATGAGTCGGTCCAGCTTATCAAGTTGAGCCTCACTGAGATCCAAACAGCACACATCACCATAATCGATTACGGGAAAAATAAGCGCTTGAACCAATTGAACCTTGGTCCTGACGGGAAGAAACTTCTTCAGGCGGTTGAGGAATGTTAACGTGGCAATGACAGTCCGACAAATTTCACTCACTTGGGCATTCCAGCTCAGATCACTATCAATAAAAACTCCGAGATCCTTAACGCAAGGAGAGAAAGGTATTACAGAGCCTTCAAACATGACAGGGTCTAACGACTGAGGATCAATTTTAACTAGTTGGCGCGAACTACCTATGATGATGGCTTGACATTTGGAGGGGTTGACCTTGATCCCAAATTTTTGTGACCAGTCACTAACAAGAGCCAGATTGGCATTTATAGTGCTAACAGCATTGGATATATCACATACTTTAGTGTGGGCGTAAATTTGTAAGTCGTCAGCATACAAATGGCAAGGACAGCTAAGAAGGGGAGTGAGTGTGTCGATGAAAATAGAGAAAAGCAAAGGAGATAGGATACCCCCCTGAGGTACGCCAACAGACAGAGAACACCAGTTTGATAACTTACCGTTAATTTTAACAGCCTGCTGGCGACCACGAAGATAAGAAGAGAACCATGCCTGACTTACGGACGAGAGCTGCAGTCGTGCGAGGATAGCAAGGAGAATGTCATGATCGACCAAATTAAAAGCGTTGGAGAAATCAATTAGAATTAAAATGGTGACCAATCCACTCTCCATGCCCTCCCGGATATCCTCCGTGACTTTCAATAGCGCAGTTGTTGTGCTGTGTCCTGGTCTAAAGCCCGACTGAAGTGGACTGAGGACCTTATTTTTATATATGAATGAAGAAAATTGTTTATGCACAACAGCCTCCAGCAGTTTTGATAAGAAGGGTAAGATCGAGATTGGCCTATACTCCTTTAGACCACTGGGGTGTGCTGTTTTGGGAATCGGGGTAACTACACCCTTACGCCAGAGGTTGGGAAACACCCCAGTGGTTATACAGAAATTAACAATATGGGTAATCACCGGAAGCAGATGTTGGAGTATAGGCATGATCATTACTCTATTTATCCCATCATAACCCCCCGCATTAGATTTGATGGAGGATATTATTTTACAGATTTCGTCCGCAGGTACAGGAGACAAAGAGAAAGTGTCCATTGAGGGACAAGCCATGGAAGTAATATATGAAATAGTAGATGATTTCACAGAAGAATCAAGGGAAGGCGAGGAAGTGAAGAAAGCATTGAAATCATCAGGTGAAAAAGGAATATTATTGGTATCAGTAGTGGTTTTACCAATACCTAGTGAATGGAGAAACTTCCATATGTGGGCTGGTGAAGAGTCAGAAATGTTGTTGGCAAAGTAGAGACGTTTAGCTGACCTTACCATTTGATTACACCTATTCCTAGCAGTTTTATAGTTCGACCAATTTTCGTCAGACCTGTCTCGTTTAAACTTGCGAAAGCATCTATCACGACGTGTCATCGCCATGCGCACTCCTCGAGTGATCCAGGGGGCTGGAGGTCTCTTTATTTTAACAGCTCTTAAAGGTGCATGCTTGTCATATAGAGTTGTGACTAAACTGTTAAAATGAGACACCTTTTCGTCCACTGAAGATGCTATGTAAATATTGGATACATCCACCTGCGCCGCATCCTCCGTCAGAGCAACTGTATCAAGCTGGGAGTAACAACGCATCATTACAACCTCAGCTCTACGTTTCGGCGGTCTCAGTTTGTAACTGAGGTAGATAGCATCATGCCTGGAAAAGCCGGGTGCAGATAATTGTCCATGACACATGACATGAGCTAAAGAGGAAGTCAACATCAAGTCCAACAAAGAGTCAGAAGTATCAATATTCACGTGAGTAGGTCCCGAAGGAAGAATGGAGAGATTGACGGACTTGATTAAGTTGAGAAGTTTAATGCTATGTGAAGTTTTCTTTAGAAGATCCGTATTCAAGTCACCCATTACGATGATGTGTGCATAATCAGAACAATGAGCCTCCAGTACTGACTCGAGGCTGGAGAAGTAATCGATTGAAGGAGGGCAATAAACAACGCCAAGCAGTGCTTTGGAACGCTTCACCTGAATTTCAAGAAACAAATATTCCGCTGACGCTGAGTACTGAGCCGGTGATGAAGCCACTATTTTAAACTGTACCTCACTGCGTAGATAGATGGCGACACCGCCACCCCCTTTACCTATGCGATCATTTCGTACAAGTACAAAACCTGGCAAGCCATAAGAAGTAGTAGGAAGTGACGGTTTAAGCCAGCTCTCTGAAATGAGGATTGCATGAATCACTGGCGGATCAGGCGCTCCAAGTAATTCTAAAAGATCTGCATAGTGAGATGGGATGCTTTGGCAGTTAAGGTGGCATACGTTAAAAGCTAAGGGAGAATGAACAAAAGCAGTACGTAATAAATTCTTTAAGGTTTCAGGTTCCTTGAAAGAGTCGTCGCTAGAAGTCCCGCAAGATGCTGAGAAATATACAGATTCATTATCAGACATTATATATCGATAATAATAAATACTATATTATATTATATTTATATATACTGATTATAAATAAATAGTATATTATATCGTAATTATATCAATTATAATATTTATTTAAGACTAAACTAAGGCTCCATTCGGGTCCTGCCGGTTGAATGCTGATAGAAAATACATTTAATAATAACAAAACCAGTGTTAAAATATTACTTAGAAAAGACGACACGAAATAGAAATAACAGAGCAACAGAAAGAACAAAGTAACAGAAAACATAACTTATCAAAGATTAAAATATCAAGGTTAAAACCAATGATGTATAAATATCTAGATGGATAATCGAATCCGCGAAAACGTGTCAAAAAACTGTTGGCCGCGACTTTTATATCATTACGCACAGATTACGCACACATAGACAATATATGAACGCGAAAAACATCGCCTGCACGCACTCATGCTTGAAATTGTTGCCTTGTTTTTTTGTTTTCATTGTAGGGCGACGCTCAATCTGCCTATTTATTACATCATTGATTAAAACAAGGAGAAAAATAAAAATTAAAAAAAAAATAAAAATAAAACAAAAATAAAACAGAAACTTATTAGTTGAATCAAATCAAAGCACATCATAGGCATCCTTTGCTATAGGTATATGCAAGACAGATGACAACATTGAAGTTGACAATGTGACGTTAACTTGATATACCGTTCCACCAAGCACCAAAACGCCCAAACAATTGCTTTTTCTATAGAAGAAGTGAAGGCTTGGGCGATTCGGTTGCAAGCGGAACGCACGGTTTGTTGTCACCTGTCATGCTTGTCATTCATATGACATGTCCTGTACCTGTATGTTATGTCATCGTACTCGACGTCTTTAATTAATGTCATTAATCATTATTGTCATGTTTATTTTATTGTAATAACTGCTAGATAGGTACGTGCTAAACCAAATGTAATTGTAAATTACCCACTTAAAAGCCATAATCGCAATGAAAGGTGTAATGTCCAGAACACAGGAATGAAAGAAAAGCGAAACCAAAGGAGCCCGATACGCAAGGGTAGAACTTAAACGAATTATCATTTGCACCACAAAGGATCACTATCACTTTTTGAGTCTAGCTGCCCGCTTTGCCCTGGGATTGCAGTCTGTTGGGGCAGATGGAACTGCGGGAATGGGATGTTGGTTATCCTTAGCAGCAATGCCACAGTCTGAGTTCGAAGGGGCCGCCAGGCCCTGCAAGTCCTCTTCAGAAGCGATGCGGCGTTTGGAACCATCATGTAATTTTACAAAGATATTGCCATCCAACGTCCAACAGTTACTCCTACCGAGACATGTACGAGCCTGCATGAACAGTGTTTGCCTCTGGGGTGTAAGAAACTCTGATACAACATATTGGGTGCCCTTGAAACCAGTTTTCTTCCTCCAAACCAAAGACTTCAGTGAAACATCTGAAAACCGTATCAGAACAGGTCTACACTTGCCGTCTAAACTTCTGCCGAGGCGATGACATACCTTAATTTTGTCTGCAGCTATGTCGGACAAACCAAGCTTATCTACAAACAACTTGGCTATATGGAGAGATAGATCCTGTTGAATATCCTCAGAGATGCCACCAATTAGTAGATACTTTCTACGGTGCCTCATTTCGATGACATCAACTGACTTGCAGCACTCTGCTATCTGCTGGCGTAGGATATTTAAAATAGATGACACCAGTGTTTGAAAAGCTGCAAAGTCGGCCTGGAGTTGAGACAAGTTGATGGTCCCCGATGAGGAAGAATTTGCACCCTTGAGTTGGTTTTCAAAGTCAGCCATTCTTTGAAAAAGAGCTGTTTCCAGAGATTTCTGTGCTTCTAAGACTGTAGTGAGATTAGCCATTGTAGTAAATTCAGTGCTTTATAGTGTAATAACTCCAACACTAATGATGTGAAATCAACCAGCAGGACTAGGTTAAATATCCTTTAAATTAAGTGCATTTAAACTGGGATAACACTTGTGAGTATATATTGCTTGTTGTTATTTCACAATATCACAGAATAATCACAAATCACTCAATAATTGTAATTTTATTAGAATTAAAATAGTGGAGCACACTGTTATTTTATTTCAATCTACCGCCCAAAAAAGTCTAAGATTTTTCTCATGTTAAGATTTTTTTAAGTTTAAGATTTTGTTTCAATAAATTATACTTTGCATTTCATAAAATATACCTACAGTCAAAATGTGACAGTAGATACACTTCAAATTACCTATTGTTACCAGTGTCAAATGTTAAATGTTTTCGCATGCATAATTATTATTAGCTTAATGTGTATGTACATAAGAAATGTAACGGATTCTTCCAGCAAAATTTCCAGGAATTTCAAGAACTCTGATTAACTTGAAAATGTACACTGAAGTTAGGCGCACATGCAACTTGTAGCAAACAAAACCAAAACCTTTATTCAAGATTCTTTTCATACAAGGGAACTAGTCAATGGTTAACAACAAAGCAACTGATTATAAAAGCGATTTAATCAGAGAAATCAAAGTATTCATTTTATATCACTAAGAAGTGATTGTCATACTACTAGTTCCATTTTATTTATTCATCTGCTACTAATTGGAACAATGCGGTGCGGGGGGCGGCGCGGAGTACTGTTCTCTTTTCAGTCGTACACTCTTGATAGTGTGGTCGTGGTCCTATAATAATGACGATGGTGGTGGGACATATTTGTTCTGCTTGAAAATTGTAGGTACATTGAGGAACATTTTCTTGTATTTCCTTCGTATTGATAGTATTCGTAGTAAGCATGGGTGGTCTGCTCTTGATCGTGTACCTTATACTTGGCCCTGGACTACAATACGCAAAATTGAGCATTCATCGCTTACTATTGTTCGAATTAGGTAGGTACTTGAGTATCTTCATCCTGACAGTGGATGATAATTTGTCTTTTACGGTGTCTTTTTAAGGTGGAGATGTTGGTACGGTCTGCAGTCCAGGGTTCTGATGTAGTCGCTTCCAACAGCACTGTTAGGCTGATAGGCGGCTGACTAAAGGAAGCGGTGACAGCTAGTCAAAATACTTTCATAAAAAGATATACGATATATGCATGTAAGAGGAGATATGTATGTATGGGTAAAAGAATATTCGTGACATCAAAATAATACAACATCAATAGTATAATTCTTAATTATTACAGCAAGCGAATTCACGGAATAAATTTCAGATTTTTATTTCATAATTATTTTACTTATTCAATCTAGAGCGGAAAGTACTTAGTATGCGTAAATATGCCAAGCGCTGAGCAAAAACCTCCAATTTGGAACCGTCGACCATATCTGACAGGCTTCTCATGGCGGTTGAATTATGTATTAGAAGTCCCAAACCGTACTGAGCAATGTTGTATACACGCCAGTACACTCACTTCTACTGCGTCACGTATTACTCAATAGAATGAGCATGAATTTTGTAAAAGTAACTCTGCTTTGAAACTCGTCAGGGTGTTTAAAAGACGTCATTATAACTGTGATTAAAAGAAAAGAAAAGATTACTTAAGTAGATTAATTTGGACGCAAATCGAAAATATTCGGCTTATCTTACAAAGTCGCGAAGTCTGTATATCTGTTGTCTACTTAAAATTCTTTATAGGTCAAGTATTACATATAATATTATTCTGACATATTACAAAAAAATTTTTCATATGGATACTTTAAGAATATTATAGAAGCGAAGTCCATGAATTATCATGGACTTCGCTTCGTAACACCAATTAGTATTCTAGGTAGCCATTGACGACGTGTCCATTTGGAGTGCTTCCGAATGGAAGACTTCCATTTGGAAGAGCCTCCATACATTTAGAAGCGTTCCAAATGGACGTATCGTCAACGGCTTCCAAAATTTCAAAGATTTCCTTTGGAGGTACTTCCATATGGATGTCCTCCATTCCACAGCACTCCAAACGGACGCATTGTCAATGGCCACCTTTAGTGACACAATATTACTCACGTATTTTTATAAAAAAATCCTGCAATTAAATATGTATACGTAATTTAAATTTTTGAGTACAGATTCTGAAAGATTTCCAAACTTAAATGTCTCGAGAATCCCAATTTAGATTGAGATAGGCTTCGCGGGCTCCGCTTGTTTTAAATGTCACTCATAGCGACATTTATGATGGATGTCCGTAATTCCAAAGGCCTTTATTTTCACTGCTATCTCATTTGGTATAATGTAAAGTTCAACTTGGGAACTGAGAGTCGGAGAAACATGAAAACTTTATTTTGCATAAAAATTACCTCTATTTAACGTCTTGCGCAAATGATAACATTGTTATATTTGTCAAAGAAAACTATGTTATTTTACTCGCATTATATGTATAAACCTCTCTACCTTCTTTGAGGAAACGGTTATAGCTTTAAACGGTTAGGTATAGGTATTAGTGCTTGTTCATACTGAACACGCGGGCGCGATGGCGGCCGCGCGCGCGGTGGATGTAGCGAGCTCGTGTTCATATTGACCGCCAGGCGTTCTGCGCGAGAGTTAAGTTGCGTTGCTACTGAATCGCGCCCTCCGCCGCTAGTTCAGTGAGAACACACACAAACATTTCATGCGTTTGATATTGCCGCGAGCGCGCCACGCGCGTCGTCGCGAGCTTGCCCGCTACATAGACCGCACGTACGATTCCTATGTGAACTAGGGTTGCTGAGGATTCCTCTTTCGCTTCCTCATAATCAATTCCTCAACAACCCTAGTGTGAACACTTGGATATTAGTGAAAATTACGCGATAATATGTTTGATATTTCGTGACCCGTGAATACTCGTATGTATCTCTCTTTATAATCAACTTCCCTATATTCAATGAAATCCTTAAATTACCGATGTACAATTTTATACTTCTCATGCGTGGCAAATGCCAAAAAAAATATTTTTGTGACAAATGTGGCCCTTAATAGGCCATTTATGGATTTATTAATTAGGAGATTTAATTGGCATTTTTTTTATAATACAGCGTGTCCATCTTTTACTTTTAACAATAATTTTATTAACAATTTTTCCTTCTCTCAGTAAGCTATCGCGCTGAAACGTGAGTGTTCAATAAAGACTGCACACAATAAAGTTTTTACAAAGAGCTTCGGAACGTGCCTTGCCCTGCATCGCGCTCCGTGATCGCGTTCCAAATACGGAAGCAAACGAAAGTCATCAAAGGAAATGTACTATAGATATCCAAAATGGAGAGAGCAAATGGACACGTAAAATCCTCATCTTCACAGAAAGGACACATAATCAAATTATCGTGCGTAAAGGCGCTTTCATCTTTGGCTCCAATAAAACTGTAACATGCCCAATTAATTGATAAAAACGTCGACTATTCTGAAAAGAATTCATAATAATGGTGAGGAGATCAGGGCTGAAATACAAAGGACGTCCTTTACAATTGTCCGATTCATTTTACTCGTATAACTGTATCGAGTGCGGACTACAATACGGGATTGAAGATGCCTCGGATTATAATGGTTTGTAACTCCATATATTACGACGTTCCACCGCATCTACGTGATGAGGAGCATTCTCGAACTGATGATTGCTCTTTTTTACTGCCATCACTCTGGACTGCCCCCGGATATTACCTTTGTCAAATTTATCCAGATATAAGCACCTCATTTTGATTGCGCCATGAAATACATTTTTTTGGAGTTTCCTCTGACATGTTATTATATCTGTTACGTAAAATCACCACTTTGTATCCCGGAAAATGTTTTTTCTCTTAGAGGAAAAGTAAGTAGGTAATAGAGGAGCTTGAAGTAAGAATAAAGATATCAACTGTCTAATAAATGACCAGAAATGATGAAAACAACTAACTATATAAACCTACTGATTATGTTTCTTCTATATATCTTGTAACTTAATTAAATAAGTCCTAGCGTAATAAGACATTTTGTGAAAGCAAATAAATAGATAAATTTATTATTATAACTGTTATTCTTGAGGTGAAGCAAAGCAAAGATTCCTAAAATTACGTATGTATCTACTTTTGTATTCAGAACGAAAAAAGCCTTCAGATTTATGACCGTGTATACATATAAACGGAACACACATTGACAAACGTCGTGGCTAGTATAATTTTCGCTTATTTAAGGTAGGTATTCCATCCATTTTGAATCCAAGTCTACCTCCCTTGCTCGTGGTCGATCTTGTTGGACAATTGGACATCAAGGCTGAAGCCCGAGATGTCCAACAAGGTAGGAGTTTATTGCTACCTCCAGTTTCATTGACTACCTTCATCCTAAGACGACCCTGAAATGTTATTACGTATAGCGATTGAAGTGACAAGGAGCCAGAATATGGATTCCCACTTTCTTTGGCTACAACTACAATCCATTGATGGCCCACTACTGTGCAAAGATCTCATTATTGAGGAGGTCTAGAGCATACCTACTCCCCATCCTGCTCCAATGCGGATTGGCAAAAAGGTTAGTGGCCAACCCAGCATCGGAAATATTCAAACTGCCCGAAGGCCTTCCGACATGGCTTATCGATATTTACGTGCCCTCCGAAGCACGGAAGAGCTCAAGAAATTTTGCTGCTAGCGGTCACCAATCTAACTACCGACCGCGCCCGCAGTTGCAGCCGCGCCGGGCTATTAGCGCTTCTAGTTTATTTATTGGCAGTCAATGCATCGGTAACACTCTTATTGTGTTGATGTTCATAAACGACGGTGACCACTTAGCAACAGGTAATGACAAGACATTACCTATTTACATACACGCTCAAAACTGTATTGCAGGTTGGTTTAAAGAGCTTTCCAAACTTAGTGCAAAGCCACACTTCATAAACGATACGCTATTCTAGACAGCTAAGAAAATATCATCAATCAATCTATTACTCTGTATCAAGATTGATATTGTACAAAATACATCACTCAATAATTCGACAAGCGTTTGGAATACACGACTTGATATAAAACATATTAAATGATACAAGGATGATGGATGTTTTAATGTATCTGTGTAAATTAATCAAATCAGAAGAATCCAGAGTAAATGGTCCCGTTGTAAATTAACACATTATGCCTACGTTAAGAAGATAGCAGGGACCTTAATAGATACAGGTGCAACTAAAATTCCTACTGACGATTTCGCGGTTGATTATAATTATAAAAGTGATAATCATCTAGGCATAAAGATCTCATCAATGAACGAGTCCCAACAGGACAGGAGTGAAAAGAGATTTCATATTCCAAAGTTCAAAAATAGGAGATTGACTCACATTCCTTATGTCGTTAATTACGCACAAAAATATTATTAACACACTGCCGCAGAGTAAATATTTATCTCCCATAAAAATGTTTGCCCCAGCGGGAATTGAACCTGGGACACCTTGGTAAAGTCACTACCAAGCTAACGGAGATGTGAAGCATCATAGTCGGTCAGACAATAAATAAAGAATGGTATACAAAACTCCAGCATTCTTATAATGAATATTAATTCAATTTAGAAAATCCAACTAAACTAAATCGTAGCAGCCAACAAAAGCAAGCATGTTGTGTCGGATAGCAAAGGCAAACATTTTTCCTGGAGCGAATGGGATACGAATGTATCGTTGCATGTAGAAGGCAAACAGGAGGAAGTTTGCGTCACCCACAACGCTGCCGACGAGTTTCGAGAAAAACTAGCCAAAAGAGGCTCTTACATGTTCCACAACCGATGGTTTTTTGCCGTAAAATATTTGTTCAAATTCTGAGCGGGTTATTATTTTCGTTGCGGCATGTAGCATTGATTTCTGTAACGCAACGGTAGTCATTTTTAATCGAGAATATTGTTTTTGTTTTCGTATTTAGTTTTTCTAAGTTTTTTATTTTGAGTATTGGTACAATTATATGCAGGTTACATAAGGTAGTTTAAGGTTTCCTAGCACATGTGAAATATCTTAAATATATGTATGTTTATTCCAGTTCTTAAAAGTAAGTATAATTAACAACGAAACAAAGGTCGTTTTCTGTTCTGACGTTCGCGATGAAAAATGTAGAAATGCTCGGGCGACGTACCTTGTGTTGAGAGATTCGACGGTAGAAAGGGAATGGGGGAATTAAATCGTATAAATTCTGCGTACACTAATCGAAATGTATCCTATAGAATATCGAGCCACTGATAAAATACTACGAGTACTCGAAGCTTTGCAAATTGGTTTCGACCAATTTACGGTCATCAAAAATCCTCTTAGTACCCTTCTCTATTGAACCCAATGCTGATACTTGTAGGTGAGATTTTGCACCGCCAGCCCAATTATGGTGTCAGAATATACCTATTCCACACATGGCTGAACCTGAGCCTGTTTAAATTACAACGTCAAAAGCTATTGTGGTGGTTCGGGGATATGTCAATACCCAATAACTGAGGGCCTATTTAAAGCACCTGAACATTTATGCTATTATTAACAAAATTTCATGAAAGTTATAGGCTTCCAAATTCAATACAGACAAGGTGTTTTAAATTGATGGAAGAGAGAGAAGATTACCAAAAAGAGTGCGAACAGAGTCCGAAAGTTACAACCGCATGGCATCGTGGCGACACATCGTCACGCCAACAGCTACTTTGCCTCGTCGCATTAAGTGTTTGACATCAAAAGTTCAAATGCCTTCATCCCTTAATAAATATATCTCCATTTCAATAAAAAAATAGTTCAATTAAAACAGTACGAGTATAAACATTATGCAAGCAACCAGGTACTAAATTTAGCTAAAAAGCTCTTTTCATCTTAAAATTCAAGTCAACCTCCGCTACTCGTCGAGTACCCTGCTGATCAAATAACGACATGCCAGCTGCAGCAGTACGTCCCTCTTTTCAAAGCTCGCTGGATTTAGTTTAATCCCTTAGGTACTTTAAGCTGATGGTAAAGTTTTGAACGCGATTGGCTACCTACCACCCTTTTGTTCAAGTCAAATGCCAAAAAAACTGTCGTGTTCCGAATAAAAGTTTGAGACTCAGTAATTTCTTATTTTCCTTCTTTTTTTTCCTTGGCTGCAACGCATCAGTGACAGCTTAGGTATTACTTATGTCCATGACCGTGATCACTTGCCATCTGCTTGTTTGTCGGCCATTAATTAATTCGTTTATCAACGCTACTCATGTTTTCGTGCTACATAATTTAGTTTAGATTTCCTTATGAATATTAATGCTTGTTTCGACGCATAACATTAAGCCTAGGGATTATATTTAGATTGTTCTGTCAAATAGGGAACTAAACTGAATTTTCGATCATAAACATCAGGTAGGTACAGTAGTGTAACGTATTCATGACTTTTTAATTAAATATTTCAGAGTTTAAGAAATTGTGTATTAAATTACCGCAATAAAATGTCCTGTTTAGCAGGTAGTTTTGTCCACAAATGGTCAAGAATCATATATTATAGGGAAAGTCTATTACTACAGATTAAAATCTTATATTAATAAAAGTCTATTTTCCATAACTAAGAGCCGTATTTAAGAGTAAGATGAAAAAATATAAAAATAATAATATTTTAAAAATTATACTCGTGTTTTGTGATTTTGCACAGTGATATAAATGATTTAATTAAACACACGCTCATATAAATTACATTATACTTATACCTATGACACCACAATAAACTTTATCTGTCACATTAAATATCTGCCTAAAATAACTATAGAACCTGGGAACCCTTGCGTCTCATTCAGGGTCACTACACTAGGGTAGACAAAATAATACAGACCTAATACCCTACATACTTATAAATAATTTTCAAATGTCTACAATAATATATAGCATTACATTATCAGTTTGATTGTTTCTGTATTTTAGGCAGGTACAATGACAACCCTAATAATTAATTAATAAACAATTCCTACAGAATTCTTGTATTGATCCTAATGAAAATGTGCCTTGAATATTAAATTTAATCTATGTTAATTTATTCTCCGCTGGACGTTTTTAGGTTAATGTAATCTTAGTATAATTAGAATTTAATGGCTGAAGAAATCTTCCGCTGAAAGTATAAATCACGGTGAGCGTATTAAAGTATACGTAACTGAATATATATATATATATATATATTATGTACTATTGCAGTATAAATAGGATACAGTAGTTATAGATAGCAGCCGATACAAAATATTTTTAGGTAAAGAACTAC
>DWJQ01000779.1:0-12763 GCA_018248915.1 Hesperia meskei straton
TATTACCTAATCAATTTTATTATTACCCAATTGCCTTTATTGTTAATTGCAGCCAGTTTATTGCAATACAATATGAATCTAATGGATTTAATGATAGCGGATAGTGATACTATAGTAAGTTTTTCACTTTTCAGGTCATTATTAGTGGATTTATCTAATAAAAGGTAATGAATATGAGGACGACAATGACCATCGGATGGTGATTTTGAATATTCTATATATTGTCACTATTGATATGTACTAAATTGTAAATAACTGTATAGTATGTATAATATTTATAGTTTTTTGTAATCTAAGTTTAGGAACATTTATATATAAGTCGGTTTCCAAAATTTTAATGTCCAAATTCCAATTCATTAGTGAAACATCACATCTTGAACAGACAGACAAATAACACAGTAGGAATGAAGTAATTTCATTTATTCAACAGATGGTCAAGATTACAAAAAAGGTAAAAATCCTTTGAACGAAGGCATACAAAGGCAACACGTACCTACCTGTTATCAGTTTATCTAAACCGATTTTTTCATAAATCTATGAAAATAAGCTCAACCGCTTGAATAAATGCTTGTATTTTCTGCAAAGCTCTTCACAGACATCAGAGAGCAATCGGTGGTTTCAATGGGATTAAGATAGCAGTCAAAGGCAGAGAAACTTCAGAAAGAACATTCCTCGCCTTTGAGATATTATGTCATAAACTTACTTGTTTTAGTGTTCATAATAGGTATGTTTATCTTCATAATAACATTCTCGATGTTTTCCTGGGGCAAATTCTGCGGACGATGTATAGGTATAAATAGACCATTTATTGAGGAAGGCTATTAGGCTACATAGCATCACGTTACAACCAATAGAAATGGAGCAACAAGCTTCCGAAGCGAATGCGTCTACTTAATAATATATGTTGCAGGACGACGTATGCCGGGCCAGCGCATCTTATGATACAAGTATAATGGTTCAGTTTCCCTTTTAAATTAACTGTCAGAAGTCATAATGTTTATTGGTCGTTGTGTCTCAGAGCAGTATTAAACGGGTTTCCCATTTCCTCCTTGACCGTCAAATCGTCGGTGACTCGGTTGATGTCACGGATGCCCTCAGGCTGTAGCGACCACTTGTTAGTACGCTTCATGTTGTAGTAACAATAAGCATTTTGTAACGGTTACATAATGAGTTTGTAGTTTGTACACATGAGATAACGTGCACCTGCTCTTAAATACTTTAATTATAGTATTTGTATTTTTGTTATTCGGACTTATATTTTGATAGCTGTAGGTACGTGAGTCTCTCGCTCATGGATATCATTGAAACCGAAAACATCACATATGCGTCAAGCAAAGTAAGATGAATTCGAAATAAAAGTAATTCTGGCTCTCAAGCGTAGGTACATATTTATATAAATAAAGATAACATACCGTGTAAAAGTTACGAAGTTATTAACACCTATTTCTAAAATAAAGACAAACATATAAATCTCCGCAACAAACTTATACTGACTGCCCTGTCTCTTTTACGAAAGTACCTGAATCGGAAGGATTAAGTTTCCGAACTAACGCTGGAGAGCTTTTAGCTGTCTGAGGACGAGTCAGATAAACTTGTACGACTAATTACATCTCCTTCCCTCAATTACATTGGAGGTAGTATCATACTGATTTAAAGGGCATATTACGAGTATTAGTGTGTTAAGAACATAATTCGGCGTATGCGTTTTTGCAACCCTCATGGCGCAACGCTTACTATGCTGGATCGTCATTCCCAGGGTCGTGCGTTAGATTCCCAGCGAGGAGGAAATTTGAATGATGAGTTTACATATTGTTTTCTGTTCTCGGTCTGGGTGTGTGTTCTCATTTTGTGTATTCTTCCTGTTATTAAATTTTTTCACCCTGTCTAGTTATTCTGGATATCATTACAAACGTAGTAAATAAATAAGTCTGTATATGGTGCGTAGGGCACTGACCCCTCATCCACGCAATAAAATAAAATTGCAGTAGGTAAGTACTTATCACTGGTGCGGCGGAGTGATTTGAATTGATTTAAAAAAGCAAAATATATGTTCTCTAATTCTTTTACGTAAATTGCTGAGAAAGAAATCCCGGGTCCCCGTGGTGTAACCAGTAATCGCTGTTTACGTCATCGTTAAAATCAAAATATCACATGAGTAAAAAATCAAAGCAAAGAATAAAAAAAGTAATTGGTAAGCACTCAATCTGGACACGTCGGGTTGTTCAACGGCTTTCTCAAGCAAAAGGGATGTGGCTATATAAATAGGTATTAATATCAGTAATATTAATGACATTATAATATTAACCCTTACGCAAAAGCCTAGCCACCCATATTATTATGCTACATCGTAACCTTCATTATATTTCAATGACATTATAAATCATCATCATTAACTAGTGCGGATTGGCAGACTTCACACACTGCTGAGAACTTAAAATTTAATGATGAACGGAACTGTTGAAATATTTAATTTAAACAACTCTTTGGTATGCAGGTTTCTTGTCTTCACAATCAAGAGATATCTAATTATTTTTTAAGATAACATAATTTAAAAACATTAAAGTTGTATGGTCTGCAAAATGAAATGGACTCTATGCTCACATATTTCAGTATAATGTAGTTTAAAGAGAAAATTTCGATAAATGTAGATTCAGTCGGCAGTTGAGCTGACACACAGAATTTTAGTGATGTGTTGCGAATTTTTTGAAAGAGTAAGTTAAGAACTGTTCTATAATTTAGAAAATATTAAGATAGCAATCTTTAAAGATGGAAAGTTTTCAGACAGTTTACCTAGTACTTTCTACATTATTTTTTTTATTATAGCGATTATTTAGATAGCTAGATAGCAGTAATTACCCTTTGTCTGTCAGTCAGTTGTTAAGAATATACAGGCAAAATTTCAGTCCGATTAGGTTAAACGCAAGAAAATGTACTCTTTTTGAATTAATAAATTTATGCCGAATAATAATTATTCTTAAATTCTACGTACAAATCAGTTAAAACTTTGTAATGATATTATGAATAATTAGTTGTTACCCGCTTCTTGGTCTGCGTGGTACCACTTAGTTTTGATTGATTTTGAAACAAACTCTCAACCCCTATTTTACAAAATATGGCAAAATCCCTTGTTATCGAAGGTTTACTCACTATAAACTACATCCTAAACTACCTCGCTACCAATATGTACCTATGTCAAACGGTCATCGATATATCGTGATGAGATTGAACTTTTGTTTATATAAATAGGTATAAAATAGATTGACCATCTCCACCAATCAGGAGGGATCGGCTTTGGCAGTACCAATGATACGGTACGGTACTGCAGGTCTCGTCAATCATGAAGTAATCCATTCTCTAAAGTAGCTTACGGATGGAAACCGCCCAATTAGTAATTGATAAATTATGTAGCTGAGGTTGACTAATTAATGCTCGATCGTTGTAGAGGCAAATGTTTATGAACCGATGTAATACTTAGGTAGTTATATATTTACTATTTGGAAACAAATAAGCTACAAATAAAATAATTAGAGGAGATTAAAATTAAAGAAAACAAATTGTAGTAATTGCGCACTTTACCATGTAATAAGTTTCGAAATAATCCAGCTTTATCTCAACACTTATAATCTGCAACTCAAAACCTATTTCTACATTCTCATTATGCCATATTGTTCATGACCATGGCTAGGCGGAGATAACTTGAGGCAAGCGGCACGCAATGACACGTCAGACCTTCCAAATTAATTTCCAAGGTTGAGGTTGAGTGTCCTCGAACTGAGCCCAACGCTTAATGGCCTTATGCCCATTTCCTAATTACGTAAAATGATAAAAAGAAAGAAAAAAAGTTGGTAAATGTATGAACATTTAAATGGAGTCTATGCATAATGCAGCAGCTAGAATATAACAACATAATTATGAATATGATAACTAAGTAATTTAAATTTGGGCTTAAGAACAGGAGGGCCTAGGTTTGAATTCTGCATGCAACTCCAACTTACAAAAAAAACCTTATTTAAAAGCTAATTACCACTTGTTAGGAAACCGTGAGGAAACCTGCAAAACATAAAGTACTCTATGATGTTCTTAAAAGGTCGGGAACTCTACATCTCATCCGCACCTCACCAGCGTGATGGACTGTGGATTGCGAGAGAAAACCCGAGAGAAGCGATGCGATGTTAGGGGTTGCTAAGATTAAGATAATATACATAATTATGATGAAATTAAATACATTTGCGAAACACTATTATTGGGAGTAGGGTACATAAATGGTTTAGTTTGTGTACCGCTTACTATTAGTTATACTTAAGTTGGTAAATAAAAAAAACCAGCTAAACATATTGTTGTCGAGTAGGTATGGCATAGGTATCCCCCGAAGTGAAGCAGGGCAGTTTCTGGTAAGTATATAATCAGGGGCTTACCTATATTTACTTACTATAAATACATATAAATATAATAACAATAACAAGCTGCCCACATTACAATTAATTAGAGGTTGGTTGCTTATGGGAGCGGCTGATATGAAACAGCGATCGTGAATTTCATGATTTGTAAAGGTCGTCACAAATCCCGAAAACGGCACTGCCTCAGGGTCAAGGGATGATTGCTTAGGATACAACAACAATCGTACGAAAATGATGAAATGAAAACTCAGATAGTTAAAGTTTAATTCTCAAGTTCAAATGTTGAATGCACTGTTAAGTGTCCATGTTGAGTGCACTTTTGATAATGTCATATTTAGGTATATGTTAAAAAAACGTATGATTTGTTTACATCATTATCGTCATCAACACAAGCAATTACTCTGTTGGGCACAGATCGTCGGTACAAAAGTCAACTAGCCAAAGTGTAATTTTGGCAGTTTTGACATACATACCTACATTGGACATCAATATTTTTTACACAACCCATATTGTGGAAAAATATTGTATCTGCGGCAATAGTATAAAATTTAATTAACTTGAATTGATTTTAAGAAATCCCTGATTTACAACGATACATACTTTTTTTATTAAAATCCTACACTTCCTGAACATTTTGACATTTGCAGATTGGCGAGTTGACTTTTGTACCGACGAGATCTTCTCTTACAAATATAAAGAAGAGAACAGGCAATAGTCCATCACATTGACCAAGTGTAATATTATAGAGCACTCGGAGGGTTGCATGTTTCCTCGCGATATTTTTCTTTAATAAATTAATAAAAAAAATAATTTTTATATGAGTAAATTAGAGGGGGGTAATTTTTATTAACTTCAAAAAACGTAGATAAAATAGCTAGTTTTCTTAAAACGTATTTGTGTTAATAGTGTTGTTTGTGTGATTGATATTTACATACTTACGCGCCGTGGAATAACCAGTAAGTAACGCTCAATATTACCCCAAAATATACACTTCACAGAACCACAACGATTTTTTATGTACTTACGTTCTAAGCTGCGTATTAACGTGAAAAAGGCGTGTACACAAACATACCATGTTTGTTAATGGTCTACCCAACTGAAGGAGTCTTCCTATCCAAATTACATAGGTACTCGTAGCTTAAAGATTGCTTCAGAAGTCGCCGTCTCACACATTTCCTTAGTTTGTTAATTCACGTACGATAGACATTCTCACCACTATGCTATGAAATGTCTCCTCTTCTTTAGCTCTCTCAATCTCAGAATAGATTAGCTAAGTGATTATATTGACCTTTCATATGACCCGTACAAATGGGATGTATTTAGGAGCCATACAAGATACTCACTTAGATTATTGTTTTGTATTAGCTTTTTTCTGTTTGCAAGAGAGTAAAATATTGTTTAAATTATTTTGATAAGAACGGTTACGATTTTAACAAAACAATGCTAGCTTTCTTTAAAATCTAGATAAATGACAAAACATGTGAATGGTTTATAATATAATGCATCGACTTGATATTAAAAATAGAGCGGTTCTCTGTTGCAAAAGCCGGTAATAGGATTTTTTTATCCTTAACCAAAAAAGTACCACATATTTCGACAGTGTTATAAAATGGTGAATGTAAAATTTAGACAGATGTAGACCGTATAGCCTCCGTTTGGAAGGCTCGAGCGTGAGTGGAAGCGAGTGGTGGTCGCTAAGGCGGTGTATCGAATGTGCAAAGCGCCAACCACGGGTCTCGTGGAAAAGAAAGGACTGTATACTTGTTAAATAATGACGATAGTTGCACGTTACCAAGTGAAATGTTCGTAGGGATGGAGTGTTCTGACGAGATGAGCTCTTTGGTATTTAAGTGCGGGTCGGCATGGCGAATGTCATCAGTTAACACAAGCTCACACCGCCAAGAACATCTCTAAAAGGCGAAGTTCTACAGAGGTGCTCAAGCTCACGTTCTAGCAGCAAGAAGTACCTACCCAGCTGTTTTACCCCACGCAAAATATGCGTGCAATCGTGGTAAGTTTGCTAGCGGATTTTAATTGAAATATTTAAAGTGATATAATACCCTTTGGCAAATGCGATAAATTGTGATTTATTTTATATTTATGTAACGAGTGACAAACGAACTTAAGGACTACGGTTTAAAGACTAATAAGTGCAGTGTTTAGTGATAAACAAATTATGGACTCAGTCTGTAGTGTGTCAGGATGAGTTGCAAAGGAAACTCATATTTCCTTATGTGATGTGAATTACACCAAGGATTATTGAAATATAAAACTAAAATGCAACGATTAAATCAGTGAAATAATTTTAAGTGCAACTTAAATAATAATTACAAAAAAATAAAAATAACATATTTAATGTAAATTAATAATTAAATAAAATTCATATAAAAAAATTCAAGTTCCTTAGTTGAGTCAAATTAAAGGAAGGAAGCCCTTTATAAGATTTTGGCTAGTGAAGTAAAGGGCAGGCATAAAGTTATGAAATATCTTTTGAACTTAAACTAAACATTGATTGATGTGACATAGACATGTAATATGTATTTAATCTTTGGAGTTAGACTTCTGATCATTATTCAGTGGGTGTGCGAACTCCATTTCACCCGATCCATTTCCATTCCCACACATAACGATTCAAAACTAATGTTAAGTAAGTTGCCAATCTGTATTCCGAGTAACGCAACTTACGAGTTAGACTATTGCATAATACCGATAATATCCAATTATGTTATGGAGTCATCTACCGACACTCTTCTCGAAATCCAATTTATCTGATTAGGACTTTTTTATTGCTTACATTTTCGTTGATTATGAAATTTCTCGTTACCGGTCTTGCAAAACTGTACTTATTAACACAAAATTCGGTATCTTGTTGTGGTATGGCCTAGCGAATTTATAACACAAACATCATTCTACTACTACATTTTAAATGTTATTATGTTACGCGATGCTAATAAATCTAATTGCTTAACTGTTTCGTCTTGCGTATTATCCGGTATATAATTATACGGCAATAACAGTTAAGTTTGTTACATAAATTATAATGAATCTTCTCGAAAGACGGATACAGTTTTGATGCAAGTTTCAGGACGACTTTTTAGACTAAAGTACACTTTGCATAAAATGTACATTGTTTGTTACAGGTCCTTGCCTGTGTGGCACTGGCGTATGGCCGCCCTGAGCCTCCAGTAGGCTACAGCTACTCCGCTCCATCAGTGAGATACAGCGCTCCCTCAGGCAGCTATGGAGCTCCTTCTCTTGGAGGCCATAGAGTGATCTCTTCTGGTGGACACGGTGACGGCCTTTCTCTGGGAGGAATTTCTGGCGGATCTTACTCCGGCGCTATTTCTATTGGAGGAGGACACTCTGGCGGTCTGGCTCTCGGAGGCGGCAGCATCGGAGGTGGCAGCATCGGAGGTGGTAGCATCGGAGGAGGAATCGGCGGAGGTCTCGGATTCGGCGGTGATGCCGGCTTCGGCGGTGGCTACGCTGGTGGATACTCTGGCGCTCCCCTTGTTCAGAAACACATCTACGTCCACGTTCCTCCTCCAGAACCTCAGGAACAGAGAATCCCCAACATCCCTGCTGTGGCTCCTCCTCAGAAACACTACAAGATCATCTTCATTAAGGCGCCAACTCCCCCTACCCCCGTTGCACCCATCATCCCTGTGCAGCCCCAGAACGAAGAGAAGACTCTGGTCTACGTCTTGGTCAAGAAACCCGAAGAGCAACCCGACATCGTTATCCCCACTGCTGCCCCAACTCAGCCTTCCAAACCAGAAGTTTACTTCATCAAGTACCAAACCCAGAGGGAGGGTGGTTTCGGCGGTGGTATCGGTGGTGGTATCGGAGGTGGCGCTATCGACGGCGGTGCTGGCATCGGTGGTGCTGGTATTGGCGGTGCTGGTATCGGAGGTGGTCTTTCTGGTGGATCCATCGGTGGTGGAGACTTGGGTGGAGTCAGCATTTCTGGAGGATCAGGCATTGAAGGTGGTGCTATCGGTGGTAGCACGGGCCACGGTGGCGTAGAAATCAGCGGAGATTTTGGCACCAGCGGCGGCGATGACAGCGGATCTCTTGGCGGTCACGGTGGTGCCACCAGCACTCAGTACGGACCCCCCGGTCACGTAGCTGGACCCACACACTAATCTGCATTAAAATTGTTTGTAGGCTTAGGTGGTAGGTACGTCACTTAAATATTTATTGCTGAGCGAAATTGTTTACATCCAACCGGTCAAAAGCCGGGTGTCTCATGCAGTGTGACTGTGAAATTCCAATGACATCCTGAGTCCGTAGTTCCATCGTCAGCCCATGGTCGAACGCATTTGTACATAGTTATTCTTCCGTGTTCGTCTAGGGTCAACGTTGTTAACAGCCCTTTATTATCACGCCACATAATTCGAGTCATCTATTGTCCTTAACATGACTACTCGTATTTACTTGTTATTAGTGCACAGTGTTAAATGTTGTTCGAAAGAAGATACTATTTTATTGCGACTGTTACGTTTATGTATTTTAAATAGCTTTTTTATTTTTATAATAAAATATAAATATGACGCAACGTTGTTTATTCGGTACACCTATGGGGGAACGAGTGGACAGAGCGAAATATTGCGTCACTTCAGAAAGTAGTCGTGAAAGGTTGCCCAGATTCGACGAGCGAGGGCGGTAAGCGGCGGCGAGCGGGCTCCTTTCTCGCGGTTCACGATTAGCTCTGTTATCAAAAATTAACAGTGAACAATCGTATTGGAGCGTAGCAGTTGCGTAATGGAGTGGACGCGAGGTGGAAGGCAAGTGTTCGAGCGAGCGACGAGTGGCGAGCGAGCGACGCATACCGATTGACTGTGTGGGCGGCTCCCCGCTGCCTCGGAGCGCACGGTAGCCTCGGTAATGGTTTCTTTAATGGATCACACGTGTAATCATACTTTGATGTAATTTTGTGGTATCCGCTACAATTACACACACTCCGTCCATTATGCCCGCACTTCACTAACGATGTATGATGTATCTTTGTTGTTAAATCTGCACTTGAAAAATGAATTGTATAATCAGGTATGGTATGATCATACATTGTGGCAAATGGATTTGTTCATTCGATCATCCACCGGAGTTGACACTTGTATCAATAGAGCTTCTGGGATTAAGCCTCTGATTTCAATGCGTATTATTTGCCTATATCATCAACTAACGAACAATTGCATTAAAAAGCCGAACATATTTTTATACTTAACCTAATTATGCATTTTAATTTGAAATATTTCTTTGCCATATCGTTTTATATCTACATAATATGTTCACTTTCATCGACATACATATTTGAGATCTTATAATCTATTCATTAGTATTTTTTAGAATCTTAATCAGTGAAGGCTATGATTATTATTTAAACTGGGTTATTATTGCATAATTAAAGATTCCACAGATTGACTCTGTTTACATGTTTACGTAATATGTTGTTCTAGGACAAACACTATTACAATTTGTCCACGTTTAAGCCTTCTATATAAATAAGACATTATTTTTCAGGTAAACTGTAAGGAATCCGCTTTGGAATCTAACTTGTTTTATTACTTGTGATAATCATTAAGACAGTAACATGCATTTTGTGAAAGATGCAGATGTCTGCCTTTTTCCATTCAATTGATGTAGAGCGCTGTGACTGACAGACAGACATACAGCGAAGCCATATCAATAGTTTTTCGTTTGTCTACTTTTGGATATTAAATCCTAACAACAGGTTGACAAAAAATCAGCCGGTCTCAGTTCTCATGGTAACGAATAAATTTGAATTACCTTTCAGTGAGTATTGTTGTCGTACATATTTTGTAAATGTGAATCCTTTCCTGCTATTTCTTCGTCCTTTGCCAATAGTAAAAGTTTATGGATTATAAAGCGAGGTCTTAAAAACTTAACACGAATCTTCTGGTTGGTTAACAAAAAGAAGGTATACGACACTGTTGACGAAGAGTTATTGTTTGTATTATAATTCTTGAAACAGAGTCTACTTACATAAAAACAAACTGTTTCTGAAAAGGATACGATTGTCTACTTAAGATATTTGTATTATGTTTAAAACAATTAAATTAAAATGAAAGAACTAAATTGAAATAATTCAAAGATTATTCACCCAAATTGAATATTAAACACTGAATACTAAGTATTCAGCAGTCTCGGCTTTTCGTAGAAGTTTTAAAATGAAAAGACGAGGGAAGTGGTTCGTGAAATATTATAATTGGTAATCATTCAGACAGCTTTGATAAATCAACCTACATAATTTCAAATGTATGAGAATAATTTATGAGATTAATTCTCATAAAAAGGAAGGCCTTTACACAAACTCTTGAACGAAAAGCCAAAACAACAAATCAAGGACTATGGAATCAGGGCAGTTATTAAGTGACGGCCTAGAAAAGCGATAAATGAGTTTGTATAAATAATTACTTTCTAGGAAATTCCCTAAGCTAGTAAATTAGAAAACGTAGAATATTCGTCAGGTCTTAATGTCGTCGTGAACTTTGATATTTGATCTTCCGTTAAATGCAGATGAAATTTCATCCACAGTAACTACATGTTTTATATTAAACTTTTTATTAAATTAAGAAAAGAAACATTTGTATGTTAAATAAGATCTAAGTGATGGATTTCAACAAAAGGAATAAATTGCCTAAATCAAATTTAATAAAATCAACTTCGATAGAGATGAGACACACATATGTAGTTTGGACTTGTATGAGCTCGGTGTCCTAGGGTCAGAAATTAAAAAAATATATAAGCACCGGATAGTAAGTTATCGTCGCCTTTCGATCTAAGTAGACGATGATGAGAAAATCAGAGCATTTCTCAATGCAGCCATGAGAGACAACCCAAGAAGACAAGTCGAACCATACAATGCATAGCGGACTTTATTAAGTCTATCCTTCCTCACATCGTCTGTCGAAGATTTTGTGGGTTCATGACAGTTGGTGATTCTAGTCAGCTAAACTCAACAATTACTTGGTTATCTAATATCCACATAGAGAACAATGAATTGATGGAAATCGTTTAAGCGCTACTATAAATGTCTCCTAGCAACCTAAATTTGAGTCAGCAGCGTCTGTCTGTTCGAAAAAAGCATAAATCGTCGCTGCTCCACTTACTACTTACATTAAAACAGAACACTACGTAAGGGGAAACTCTGCCCGTCAATACATTGATATCTTTAATTTGTTTTAATTCATGTACAAATTACTCAAACAGAGAATTAGCATATTTAAAGAACTTACATATCTATGTACCTCTTCAGAAGAGTAAAACGGAATTTTGTGTTTTTCTGACTTGTACGAATGCGAATTTCCAATGTAGTAGATATTTTACTAAGTTGGTTCAAGGCGTTCCTGTATCCTTGTTATTTTCAATATACCTACCTTCTTACAATCCTAAATGTATCACCATTTATGCATAAACTACCATTTTGCTATTTTGATGGATCGACCGGTTCCTTCAATCCCGTCTCCGTTGTCTCTTTTATTAATTTAAATGTAGGATGGGATACAGGAAAGGGTCATTACATTTTGATGTTTGAATATTTGAAGAATTTATTATTATTAAGTAAGGTGTAAATTAATTGAAACGAGAAATGCCCGAAGTACAATAAATTTCCTACGAACTGTCAAAAAGAGTGAAAGGAGGATGAAGTGATTATTTATTTAATTATTGTTTTTTTAAGTACTAAGTATTGTGAATTGATTGATTTTATTTGGGTATTGAAAATTTTGTTGGTATTTGTACACTGTTTAATAATTTGTATGTCATTTAAATAAAATGTAGATTTTATTAACATTTTTTAAGAGCCTTAAAAAGACAGAAATCGTTACCTTGTGCAATTCTGTGTTCACATTCTGTAATAGTTACATTGTATTTGTTAATTTCCGGTATAAAAAACTATAAATATTTTCATAAGTCAATAAATTTTGCCTTAGAGTTTATATGTGCCTTCTACCGACAAAATTTTCAATACCCCAGTGGTACGAATAATCCGGTTTAAATTCGAAAATTTCATGCAGCCAAAATCTCATTTATATGTCGGTATTGAACGAGATTACGCGCTCAGCATTTTAAAGAGATCGAAAAACGTGGGAATTCGTTGATGCCAAATCGGGAGAGTCCGGGGGGAGTTACAACGTTGACCATGTGTTTGTTTGGTTTCTTTGGCGAAATGGGGTCAAACTTTTTCGTATAAATGTAAAAAGTATAAATATTAAAAAAGAGACCCCGACTGCCAGAAATCTATATAAATAAAACTCAAAGGTGACTCTGACTGACTGACTGACTTATATAGTGATCTATCAACGCACAGCCCAAACCACTGAACGGATCGGGCTGAAATTTGG
>DWJQ01000780.1:0-12759 GCA_018248915.1 Hesperia meskei straton
TTTCCCGTCAAAAAATCCGTTAACCGTCAAAATATATTTTCTCCCGTTAATACCTGACCCTAATCCGTTAAATCTAAAGGGAAATCCGTTAAGTTGGCAACACTGATTTAGATGCGGTTTTTATCTATGCTATGGTTTTTATGGTTTTCTGACGTGTGAATGTGATTGTGAAATTGTGAACTGTCTAATGTCAAACTCAAAACGTCAATTAACTGACAGTATTGACATTTACTGAAGCGTTCATTAAAGTTTTTATTTGTTTAATAATAACAATAGAGTTTAATTAAATACATACCTAACGAATTAGTTATTAATTGAACCATTTGGCATGACTAGGTTGTCATGCCAAATGGTAAGAGAAATAAGTAAGTACTTATTTCTGTTTTTTTTTTTCAATCAATACATCAAAAGGTTAAACTTAAAAGTTTTATAATGAATTGTCTTCTCCCCTAATAAGAAAATAATAAATTATAATTTTAATCGTTTGCAATTTTATAGTTACTTAATATATAAATTAATTTCAACCATTGAATAATAATTGCAAGCAAATAAAATTATAACCTGTTATATTCATATTTAGGGAAAAAACAATTTTTGTAAGGGTAATAATTACAATAGAAGAAAACAAGAGCTGGCAACATTACAAGCCTAAATGGGCGACAGCGTAGGATTGTAATAAATCGGTGTCTCCTTGGAAATAATATTGATATTCGGATTAAATTGAAAGGAGGAAAAGGTATGTAACGTTATATATTCCATTTTTTTATTGTGATTAGCTTCCGTCCAGTTGTTCTTTTTATTGCAATTCTAATACTATGGTCTATGTGGCACAATGTTTTGACAGTTGCCATTGAAATATTTAGTATTTTGTTTATATTTCAGGATGTGTGCCTGGTGTTCGTGATATTTGGATTAAAACAAATAGTATCCGAAGGTTAGGAATACTATTAAAAATGTCAGCGGATCAATGCTCAGAAAACGCCATCAAGAATGACCATGGACGCTAAGGACTTGAGGATAGAATCTGCTCTGGGTGCAAACGACGATGGCAATACAAAGTATGCCCAGAGCGGTACTACGTTTCAACCCAATGGTAATAAATCATATCATGATATCGGATCAAACTCGCTGGCTAAAGTGGATGTACCGACCGCGAGGCCGTGCGCTATTATAGGCCCCGATAGAGTAGTACCTCCACAGTCGACGAATGATGCGTATGTAAAAAAAGTCCCAGTCGAGCCATGGCAATGCACGGAGAGCATATACCAGCACCCACCGGAATATCCCCATAAACCTACAGACTATCAAATATCAAGAAACATCTCACCAAGACAAACATTTCAAGAGAATATGCAGCGTATCATGGTACCACCTTCATTTGCGTCAGTGAAGAACAGTGAAGATCATTGTTTAAAAAATCCTAAGCTGATGCCCCTTGAGTCAAAATTTTGTGATGTGCCTTATACTATTAGCCCTATAAACAATGAACCAAAAATTGTTAAAAATTCTGATGGACTTGTGCTCAATAACAACTACAACCAACCTGTAGTCCCGCCCAGTTGGGCAAGCAGTGGTGTTAATGTGAGGCCCTTAAGGCCATATGGTGCTCCAGATTTGTATCAGTATTCAGAATATGCCAATTGTCCTGGCCCTCGACCAATATCAATGATAAGACCAAATAGGAATATCCATGAAGAAATTCCGCAAGTATACCAAGAACGTTTTCATGATGCAAATATTCGATTCAAGCCTTATCCTGCAACAAAAGAAAGACCTCTTCAAAATCCACATTCAAGGTATGATTATATTCCTAACTACCCCAATGCATTTCACCCACCTGTTTCATATCCACCTCACAAATATGAATTACAAAAGTCAATACCCACACACCCATACTCAATATATCCAACAATACCTCTAAAGTATTTAGAAAGACGAATGCCAGGATCTACAATGGAAAAGTATCCAAGGTCTCCCACCCAACAGGTTAATTTAAATCAACCTTTTTGTAATCAAAATATGCCACCTACTTATGGGCCAATACCTGGAAACTGCTTACAAAATAGAGCATTTCCATATGCTTCAGATCCTGCTTCAAAAAATATGATGCAAAATAGATTATATTTTGATAATAACAATACCCGTAAATATTATAATGGTTCAGAGAATATGTTTACAAATGATATTAATCGACCACCAACAATAAAAACCGATATAATGTATCCATCATATCCACCTATGAGTATACATTCACTTCCTCCACATCATATATATCGAAAAGAAAACTCTATGAAAGCATATGACCACACTATGCATTATCGAAATATAGAGTACACTAATGTTAATCCCTTGAATAGGGTACCATTACAATTTTCACCTCAAACAATGTCAATATCACCTTCAGATTCAAATGCAAGCAATGATACAACACAAATTCTTGGAAATGCACAGGATGATTGTGGATATGCTAGCCAGTCGTCTACAGCTAGTATAAGAAGTGTGGAATCAGGAGTTAATAGGATGTCAAATGATATATATAGAAGACAGGATGTGACTTTGCCTCATGTGAATAAATTTGGACAGAAGGTAGACACTAGTACAGGTTCAAAGGATAAAAAAGGTCTCAATGTTAGGCAATTTCTTCAAATGTGGAATGAAGGAGATGATGAAGGGAATGATAATAGTAAAGAACCTACAAAACAGAGAGATTCCAATAGTTCCTTAAGATGCTATGATACGGGAAACAATCATGAACAACTGTATGTCCTTGATTTAGTTAATGTACCAAAAGAAGAACTTGCAAAATATGATCATATTCAAAAAATCTCAAAACTACCTGAAAATATTAAAGGTTATAACAGCATTGAAATACTAAACCAATATGAAAAGCTGGTAGAGTCCCCAGGTTTGAATCAATTCTCTTTACCTTCTTCACAAGCAAAACAAAAAGATTTACACATTCCAATAAGGAATAGTTATCCAAGACATGGAATTGAAGTATCAAATGTCAGTGCTCGCCCACTATCACCTTTAGATGTTGAAGCTAAAATTAGCCAATCAGTTATTCACAAAGAAGTGGGCTGTAATTTTGAAATTAGACCTTGTAGTCCACAAATGATGAATGTTGAATTAGCCACACCAGTACACAATGTGTTAGGTGAAAGAATAATAGAAAAAGTGGTGAATCCTGTTACAACAAAGTCACCTTTATGTCAAAGGATAGATGAAACTAATAATATTGTCCCTTCAAGAACTTCACCTAAAATAACAAGCTGTAAAATGGTTAGTAACCAATATCCTTCTCCTCATTTAAATGAATCATTAAAAACAAATTATTGTATACAGGATTTGGAAAGTAATTCCGGAGTGTGCCTTGCCTCTTTACCAAGATTGGATAATGATATAGAGTTGAATTTTCCTGAAATTAATCAACAATTTATAAACGATAACAAAATATCGTCAATACGAGATCTACCTATGTTAGATACATGTAATACTGGGAATACACTTAATAACAAAAGT
Organism: Hesperia meskei straton; assembly: GCA_018248915.1. NCBI lineage: Eukaryota > Metazoa > Arthropoda > Insecta > Lepidoptera > Hesperiidae > Hesperia > Hesperia meskei. The sequence continues at coordinate 3,523 of DWJQ01000780.1, forward strand.
AAAATTAACGGCCAACCTTTTATCATTGAGCGCCCCACATCAGGTTCTGATTCAGACAAAGATGTTTCAAAACTTAGTAAATACAGAAAGCAAAAAAGGTATTCGGTTCCTAAGGACAAAGATGTTACCGTACCTATGTCTTTACATAGGACTAATAGTGTTATTATTAAAAATCCAGAAAATATAAAAAGTCACGAAGATCATATTAATAATGCACCTATGAATAATAATAATGATACACTTAGTATTGAGAATATAAATAATCCTGTAAATATTGTTGAAGAAAAGGATAAAGTAGAAAATTATTCGGATATTAAAAGTTCTATAATAGTTAATGAAGAAAATAGTACTGAATATAAGTCAATGGACGTCGACACTGCTATCGACTTTAGTTTAAGTAAAAGTGATGATATTCTGCAAAACAGTGGTATTAATAGCTTAACTAATTTAAACAATCCTCTGAAGGATAATATTGCAATAAATAATGAAACTGTACATAAAGGTACAGACGAACATTGTAGCCCAGATATACCTAATGAACTTGATGTTACTTTAACTGATATATCAGTTCAAAAAGAAAAATCTCCCATATTGTATGATGATACCGGTTCCAATATAATTGATAACAATGTAATTTTGCAGTCCGTTAATGAAAGCAGTCAAGTTGCTCACAATCATGAATCAGTCATCATTCATGGGAAATCCCAGGAAATAATATCAGATATTTCATTACTTAGGAAAGAAATAGATTCACATGATTATTTGCCCTCTTTAAATAATGAGATTGAAAATATATCAACAATTATAACTGATTGTAATAGTACTAATTCTGAAAATGTCACTGCACTAAGTAGTGATTTAGAAAATCAGGTACCAAATTGTGCCTCGGTAAAACACTCAAATGACATTGTTGTGACCGGATGTGAAATTGAAAATAATTTGGTCACAGAAGATTTAAATGCTCATGATATTGCAAAAGACGTAGATGTGAATGAGGATAATCCTTGGCCTGAAAAAGAGGAAAATAATATATTAAGTCAAGAAAGGTTCGCTGAGAATGTTTCACAAACATTTTCAGAAACACTTGTTAATGATATAGTGATTCAAAAAACTGAAAGTGAAAGTAATGAAATAAGTCTTAGTGAACCTGTGCGTGGGGAAGATATTATGTCAAACAAAATAATAAAAGTAATAAATGAATTTTCTAATCAAGAGATGCCAAATAATCGGGATAATAATGATACAGCTTCTAAAAGCTATGACAATGTTGGTATAACTAATAGTGTCGAAAATCACACAGAAGAAGAATCAATTAATAACAGTACTAATGTAGACTGTATTTCACAATCTGATAGTGCAGATATTACACCTATTGAAATAAATGATTTTGATTCAATTGACATAGCATACACAAAAATAGATGTCTTTAAAACTGATGATAAACTTCCTATAACAAATATACCTAAAGAATTAATAAATGAGCTTGGTATATCAACTCCATTGCTCAGTGGACATGCAAGCACAGAATTACTTAACAGTCATACGAAGTCATATCAACTTAAATATGAATTTACTTTTAATAAGAAACTGTTTTCGCCTAGAATCCAAAACCTTTTGTTATATTATGAAGGATCATGTATTTCCATAACAAGTTATGGGAACGAAAATAAGGAAGAAAGTAGTAATGATCTAAACTGGAACGGACTTCCCTTACAACCAGTCGAAGGTTTGAAAAATTCAGATGAATCATTTTCTGAAGGGGTCAAAATAGACTCAGAGTTTAAAAATAATACAAGTAATTATGCTATCGTAATAAAAGATGATGCATCGGTAAATACTGTTACATCAGATAACTCAAAAGAATTCATGGAATATGGAACTACAACTGCAAGCGACCTGAATTGCGACCCTACCGCTAATAATATCGTGACTGCTCCACCTTTATTGCAACACAATGATATAATGAATAATAATGATATGGATACGATTCAGTCTGAAAGTTTTGTTGTGGAAAATCAAGTTAGTTCTGAATCCGCACTCAAGGTACCTGATGACGAAGCAAATGATACATTTCTAGAATACAATACTGAAATTACTGATAATACAAATAATAACGTTGAATTGAGGGACCCCAAACATTCAATATGGGAACAATTGCCTAGAAAGCGTAAAAGAACCCTTAAAAGATCATTATCAGAATCTGCGGTCACAGATTATACTCCTACGGGTGAATTTACGAAAGGAATTTATGACAATAATCTGAAATGCAGTAGAAAACGCGCCAAAATTGATGACTCGGAAATATTTGTGGAGCCTGAAGTATTAAACGAGAATTTGACAAGATTTATTCAAAGTAATAGAAGAAATTCTGTGTCTACAATTTATAATAATGAAAACGTATCATTTTGCATATTAATCGATAATGATTGCGTGTTAACGCAAGATAATGAAAGTGGTCCAAAAATTTGTTATACTGAAATACCAGAAGAATGCCTATCAACAATTTGTACTGAAGAAGATACTTTTAATTCAGAATTGTCTGAAAATATTTGCTTTGGGGGCACTGCCGAAATTCATAGTTCAGAAGAAGGTATAAATTCTGAAATTACTGCAGATATATATTACCAAAATAATGTGATGTTATGTGATAAAGAAGACAATATTACTTCGGAAATAGGTTCTGAAAAAAAATCTTACCTAGAATCCGAACTATGCCCAGGTGAAAATGGTTTAATCTTACAAAACATGGTAGGGAGATCTATTGAAGAAACTTGGGTTGATGATGTGGCTTGTATGGAAACAATATTCAGCGATGACATTGCTGAAGACATCGTTATTAGTGCGCCATCATCGCCAAAAGATACAGAATCGTCTGAAGATGAGGGTACTAATTTTGTGTATAATATTGACATAAACGAACATACGCATAAGGTGAAAAATATTTATGGTGATCAAATGTGTGATGATGATGCTGAATTAGTTGAAAAATTATATAGAACTCCACAAATGAATGTCAATCAAACTTTAATTAATAGGGAATCTCAACTTTCACAGGACTATAGTCGATACTATGATAATGAATCCTTAGAAAAGATACTGTCAGAATCCAACACCTGGGACACGCATACATTTGTTCAAAATGGTTCAAAACCAGATAAATCTTTAATATTACCAAGTACTGTACTAAATATTGAACTTCATCCGAATAAAGAAAATTTTCAGGACCTTTCAGAAAAAGAAGTTGGACAAGGAATTTATTCAGGTGTCGACTTACCAGACTTAACGCAAACAGAATTATGTGAAAAAATCAAATTACAAAAATACGATGATCCTCTTGTACATTCCTGCGAATCCAGTTGTGATAATGTTGGGCCTTTTAAAACAGATGAAAAATTACATTATGAAATATCAAGCTCACCGGAAGTATCGTCTACCACCTCTGAAGAAAAGGGACCCGGTATCCTTTTAAAAATAAGAAGTTACAAAGGTTCCAAAATTTCCGAAGTTAACGAGATGAGTGCAAGTTTTAATCACACACATTCCCGCAAACCATTAATAACAAAAGCTGCCCAAAAATATATTCCACCTTTAAAAGAGACCATACATGATCTAAAGGTAAAAATTCGTTTACCAAAACAAAGTCTCTATAAATTACAACAATTAAAGAAATCCAAAGAAAAACCAAAGATAGATACAAATTGCAGTAAACATTATGTTAAAAGTTTACCACAAGAAACTTTAAAGAAAGCGAAGCCAAAACCAAAATTTGAAGATGTCTTGATGAGTATAGATGAAATTCAATTTAAAAAACATAAAGCAAAAAATAAAAAAAATAAACAATCTGTGCCTAAAGTTATAATAAAGAAAAATGAAAACGGAGCGCATTATGCTAGCACTCAAAGTAAGGAAACGTTTAATCCAGACTTAACTGGAAGAAAATGGCAACCATGGGTTTTTCTAGAGAAAAATAATTTTGTGGATAAAATGGCTTTAAAGCAAAAGTTCAAAGCCATCTATAGCCATAGGAAGAAGACTTATGTTTTAGCAGAAACTTTTCGAAAGTATAAATCAATTTCTAATGCAAAATTTGTTATATCACATCCGCAACCAAATGATACAATGTCGACTGGAAATCTTAAATACACGTTTCGGTTGAAACATAGTTAATGATCGACATTATCAAATGTTGCATTTGTCATTAAACAATTTTATTTTGAAGGCCATAATTTATAGCCTATTCCTACATCCCACCCCTATACGGTCTCATAATGTAACATTCCTTATTCCAACTAAACATTGGTTGTCTTAGTTACCCAATTAAGTTTTCGTTATGTAATTATAAAATAATGTTATTAAATTTATTATAACACAAAGCCAAATTATAGACAAATGTGATTATAACTACAAAGAAAATGTTTAAATACTGTGCTTTAATTTTGTAAGTGAAATTTATTCAGATCTGTTTTGTTGTTACATTTCAAATTCTATAACTAGTTTTATATTGTTTTCATTCCATATAAGTGATCATAATTATTAATCTTATGCAACATACACAAATTGCACCAATGAGTACGATATATTTGTTGAGTTTGTGTACTTATTACATGCATCAAAGTGACATTTAGAGCAGATATTAACACTTCTTGACCTTGGCCACTAAGATGAACATACTGAAAACTATAACCTTCACAAATAATAATGGGTTAGATCGTGGAATATATTTAATAAATAAATCCTCGTAATGTCACTTCTAAATGTATGTCCATAATTAACTATTTATTGTCCAAATATTAGATTCCTTAGGGTTTAATCCATGATAGAAAATGTAAATAAGTACGGAAATTCATTAAGTGTTTTAGTTTAAGAGATATTATTATTGATATTTTCGGTGGTAACCGTGGTAAGTTCGCATAAGAGTGATTGTGGAGCAAAAGGTGTTAATAGATAATATTAAAATAAATCAAGTGTTATAATATTTATTAATGTCGTTGCTAAGTCGCATGTCATCGTATATTCGCGATGGTTATTATTGCTCACGTAAATTTTAAACACATGTATTTGTATTCTAAGTAAATAGGTAATAAAGAAAAGGGGTAATTTAATAACTTTATAAAATGTAGTCTGAAGTACAAAGAGTGCACTACTTTTGTATTATACCACTTTATCCGTCGTCGTCAGTGTATTTTTAACATTATGTATTTAAATACATGTTATATAAAACAATTGAATAACTAAGTATATTATACAGAAAACCGTTAAATGTATTGTTTTGTAACATTATAAATGTAGTTGTCGCAGAAGACTAGTAACACTATTAAAGGTATAAAATTGCTAGCATAAAACGAGCATGAATAATACTCACAAATAAAATATTTATGTACTTTATACTATTTATGGTCGAAATACTAATTGAAATGTAATATGCACACTAAAGTATGAAAGCGTAACTCTGTTCATAATGTTCATTTAACCAAGTTACACCAGACACTTGTTTGTCATGCACTTATACCATGCTCAGGTGATTGGCCTTAAGTATGGTTCAGGTGTTTTTTGTCAAACTACGTTCAGCCAAAAAGCGCACTTGTTTGTTGTAAAAAACGTAAAATTGAGGCGTGTATTTTTTTTAAGTTTTCTACTATCGTTATCAGAGTTACAGGAAGGATTTGTCCCTCCCCCCATGCCCCTGCCCCTTGCGTACATCTCTAGCGTAATTTGTTTCGTTTTGTGCCACAAGAGTTCACAGACGAAGTAAAATACTGTGTGACTCATGCGGAGTACCTATGAAGGTATGTAGATTTACATGAAACACGTACGCAAAAATTACACTTGTTAAGCCAGTTTTAAAGTTCATAGTTACGCTTACATACTTGTTTTCTCTAAAACAAAGATGTGTGTATATATTATTTATATAAATATTGTTTATTTTTAACATATTGCGATTTATGCAAAGTGCCTGAGTAGTTTTACAAATAATTTGCGATGCATGTATAGAGTTTTACGCTACGCGTATATTTTTTCATAATAAGCTTCCTATTGAAAATATAATGTGAATTCATGTTCATTTATAAGTAAACGATGCAACCTTTCCTTTTCCTTTCCTTTTGGGAAAGTCATTTTTGTACTGGGACAACTAGTATACGTAGTTTACTTATATATGACCAGAAATACTAATAATGCCAGTTTTTATCACTACATTTAAAAGTGTTATATTTGCTTGACGAAAGATAATTAATTTGTATATAATTCTATTTACAGACCATTACTTGAGTGTTTATATGTGTAAAATTTTCCTTTAGTAATAATGTGTAACAACTAAAATACATAATGTTATTATCATTACGTTCCATAAAATATACCAAAGTAGATACCAACTAATCTTCCTACAAAGAAATAGAATGAGTAGGTATCTACTGATCTCAAGTGTCTTTTGCATGATTGTGCCTAATAAACCGTTATAAAAATAATACACTATTTTTATATTATATACAGGGTGTTATGTAAAGTATATACCAAATAATTATGTGCTTTTATGTTTTAGCAAGTGCTGCCTTCATAGTTTACTGTAAGTTCATGAATAACTGAAATATTTTAAAGCACGTGTAACATTGTTTATTTGATTGGACTGTTTATTTATTACGTGTTATAAGTCATAAGGATAGTGTTAAGGTGGGTAGATTAAGATTAAAGGTGATGGGAGTTACTTGCTGTTTTGTGAGATGTACAAAGTGATGTCACCTGTTTTAGTGAAAGTACGAGCTTTCGTGGCGTTTTATTGTGTGTTTACTATTAAAAATATGGGTTATTCCAAAATATTTTGAGGCTGAACTTTACTAAGTAAGGTTTAATTTTTATTGATATTTTATTTGAAGTTATGATACCATGAATGTTTGTTATGCACTTTCGAGTGGATTGTTGAGTTTATTCTTTCTGCACTTCGTTGGCCATTGTTAAAAATATAAGTGATTTAATGATATACTTTTATAGTTAAGCACTGTTGACTTAAGGGTTACGGAAATATGTTTTATTAATTAAAATAAGTCTATAGCAGCAATTCGTTCTTCGTTTAATGTTAAACATATCTTTTTATGCCAGTAACGCACGTGATAGTGTTTCGTGATAGACGTTATTATTAATATTAATGTTAATCCTAAACAATGTGTCCTGGAGCGTACACAGAATGAAACCTATTTTCAATGGGGACTAAATTGTTTTTGAGTGGTACCTAATTTTGAGAACCGTTCATATATTGACCAAATAAATGTGTTCTAAATAAAACGACGAATTTTATTTACTTAAATCTATTTATTTATTAATTAAGATTATTACACAGGTATGTTTACTTTAACGGCTTCTTGACGAATGGCGCTGATGAGATCGTGGTTTATGAGGAATACAAAGCGTAGTCCGGCGATCTGTGGAAAAAAATTAAATTCAGTTTTTGTTGTTCTATTTCCCGTGGTCCCATCGTGGAGTTGTACTGACAATTCAAGGGCGTTTTTATATCGAATGTAGCAGTATAGAGATATATCGACGTGTTTTCTAGAGCCACAAACGAAAAAATATAAGTTTCGAATTAAAAAAAAGTCTGATTAGGTACGCTGTTTTAATAAAATCACGGGTACAAGATCTTTTTATGATCTTTCATTTGATATCTATATTTTACGGTACGAAAATAAAAAAAATTGTTCAAAACCGAAATAAATATGGTGTTATTTTGAATTAAAAGTTATAAAGCGAACCTAAAAAAAGGTTTTTAAATGCCGATTGCCCACTTGAGATAGTTTGTTGAGATTTTTTCTACATTTGCACAAAATGGCAAATTGGTGACTTTCGCAAGATTGAGACAAATCGATAGACGTATTAATCACGAAAATCGACCCACCCATTTGACAGACATACAAAGACATCCTAACCCTCTATTGCATACAGCAGTAGAGAGTAAAAAAATGCAATTCGAGTAACAATTTTTTTTAACCCTGATAACGTAAAATTATCAAAAATTATCAATTCCAATTAAACGTAACAACGTAAAATAGTTTCAGCAGCAGTTATTCTGGGTTAGGGCAGCAGTCCCGTGAATACGTACTGAACACCGTGCTCACTCAACCGCGGCCTCGACCGCGCCGCGCTGTGTCAAAGCCGTAGAAAGTGAACCGACCCATCATGTTCATGGAATTACAGGGTGGCGTGAATAGAAATTGTGCACCTGCCAACGATAAACGTTTAACTAACAATCGGAGTAGGCTATTGTGTCACTTTTATTTTTGTTTATTCTCTGCAGTGAACACCGACGTTCATTCGTTGCATTCCTGTAACAGGAGGCATTTTACGTTGCGAACCAAGGTGTAGGTACTCTTTTTTTATCCACCTCTTGCGTTTTCTCCCCCACTTTTTAATTCTCTTCGCCAATTACCTGGTTCTCTTACAATTTTATTTACGTAAACGCATTGTAAGAATATTAACTGACTACAACAATAAAATTGTACACAAAAATACAACAAACTCACATCAATAACGCTGTTATGGTTGAGTTTAACTTTGTTCCCCTGCAGCACTGGCCGGCCGTCTACGAAGATCGGCCGCTTCCCCTCGGAGGACATAAAGAAGTCACCGCTGTTCCTCAGGCGAATCGTCGCCTGCTTCCTGGAGACCTTCGTCGCTGGACCTTCGAGGGTCAAGTCCACGTCTATCGTATGATCCCGGGTGCTGCGACCGACTGCGATCTGTGACAAAAAGGAAAATAGTTAAAACTCTGCAATAGTAACGCCATTACAGCACAATTTTTTTACATTGGTAATTCGCAACTTTTTCCCAGAATAGTTTTTACTCTCTTAAAGATAATATTTTCACCCATCCTGACTGTCACTCGTTATCTAAAATAATGGCGTTAGGTACAATTTTTTTACATTAGTAATTGACAACTTTTTCGCAGAATAGTCTTTACTCTCTTAAAGATAATATTTTCACCCATCGTGACTGTTGCTCGTTATCTAAAATAATGGCGTTAGTTACAATTTTTTACATTGGTAATTCGCAACTTTTTCGCAGAATAGTCTTTACTCTCTAAAAGATAATATTTTCACCCATCCTGGCTGTTACTCGTTATCTATAATGGCGTTAGTTACAATTTTTTTTACGTGGTAATTCGCAACTTTCGCAAAATAGTCTTTACTCTCTTAAAGATAATATTTTCACCCATCGTGACTGTTGCTCGTTATCTAAAATAATGGCGTTAGT
>DWJQ01000781.1:0-12743 GCA_018248915.1 Hesperia meskei straton
TGCCGAGAATGTATGAAAGATTTGCCGGAACTGTGTCGGAACTGAGACTTCACTGATATGTCTGAATCGACCCTAAAAGTTTTAATTAACTGTGTACAAAATTATCAATGTATTTTTATCGTATTGCACAAGAACGCTTGCTCAATTTAGGTTTTTGTTTAAAAACATTGTTACAACGTTTCGACTGTAGAGCGATGTTACCGTTAGGGCAAGCTCTGTAGCAAGCTGCACTTCGCGCTATTGTTGTTCCTAATTTCGTCCACAGAGCACTTATTACCCAGAGTAATTACTATTATAACGTGAAACCTCACAAAGAGGCACAATTATAACACTTAGCCTGAGTATTTCCGTGCTACTAATATGAGTAGTTAATTCAGTTGTACTGAATACTTACTACTGCTTACTAGTTTTACAAATTTTATTGCTGTATATGTTGTATTTATGTTTGTTTAATATGACTATTAAGTAAGTCTGATTAACCGCTACTAAATCCGTACATATTTTTTATGTTTTTTGTTATTTGTGTACCTATTTAGTTTTAAAAACTATTTTCAAGCGGTCATTACTTAGTTTAAAAATTATTTGGTAATAAGTGCACTGTGATTGTGAAGATCAAGTTACTATTATATCAAAAGTACGCCTTGAAGACCATTACATTCTCTTGAATCATATCAATGTTTAATAGAGTATTGGGCACTCGTTGCGTCAGTTTCCTGCCGATAAAAAACTACTAGGAAAATAATATGCGGAAAGAAAAACTTATTTCACTTTCACAAAATATAAATCCCAATCTTTATAGTTTTTTTATGTGTCGTCACAACTTAATGGTATCAAAACATATTTTATAGTTCTCTGGCCATATTTACTCTGTGCTAAAGTTTTAGAAGGCTGTAAACATTTAATAGGGCAAGTTTTACGAGGGGCGGCGGCGGAGGGTAAAGGGTAAGGGGAACTGTTAAATCTAAGCCTGTATTTATATTTTTTAATGATTTTATCCTTACCAATACAATCGGATCCGAAACAATCTCGGTAATTTGAGGTTCGTGAGACGGGTAGTGTTCTAAATTTATTTTTATGGGAACATTTAGGTTAACTGGAAAATGCGGACTGGTCATTTGATACTAATTATATTGGCTATAAACTTAGTGGTACCAGCGACGTGTCCGATACGTTTTCGACCACTACGAAGGTAGAAAGCTTTTACCCGTCTTTCGATGGACTTGGAGCAATCTGTCAACAATAATATGGTGATTACGAGGTGAATAGATTGTAGTCTTGCGAATCTCCTGATAAAACTACCCACATGGAGAGAAATAATGTATGTTTCGCATAACATCTTGACATTCGTGTAACTTAGACAGTACATACAAAAAAAATAGTCTACTGCATTGTTCGCACAGGATTCAAACAGGGTAACCTTAGCAATTTTTTAGTTGATGTGTATGAAAAAGTACTCAATAATAGCTGCAATCACGTGTAATGAACCGTCTGGGTGTTGTGAGGTAGTGCACGATATGATTGATTGCTTTTAGCTCGAATTGCCCACCTCTGGCTTTTTGTGAACGACAACACTAATGTCAGACGGTTATCTGTACTTGATTCATGATAACACTGTAACTGATCGGTGTTTGTACGTATGTAGTTCAATTTGGAAAAACCTTAAAGACGCAATACACAGGTATCTACTAAGTCGGTACATTATATTATTTTTAGAATTTTAGCCGGTTTTCTGTGACTTTGTTTCAGAAACGATTTGATCAATTTAGATGCTGTTTTCGCTTTTTACTCATGTTTTAATAGCTTGCGGTAACATTATATGATTGTTTTATTTTAAATCAAATGAGAAACTTTAATATAACCGAACAGTCGAGTAGTGGCAACAACTCACCAACACTGAAAAACAATAAGGAAAAATAATGATATACGAGGTGTTACCATGTTTGAGTGCACAGCATTACCGATAGGAACCTGGCGCCACTTCGTTAGTTTTTCAGCTAAGTGTCTCTAGCACTCATTATACATATATATCACTTGTCCTTTCTCTCCTTACCGTAGCTCACCTCGCCTTATCACCACGTCTCACTTCACCACTTCCGAAAGGTTTTACTCCTCGCCGTTATTTTAAAAGAAATACAAAATTCCTCATGTAATATGATCATATACCTAATACGTAGGTAGTGGGTACAAAAAATTAAGTTCAACTAAAAGATTGAAGATGTTTTAGAGTGACCTCAGTGTTTAAGGCGGTACTGACACAACATAAGCTAGTAATTACGGACGACCTTTCCGGTACATGTAGCGGATAAACTGACCGAATGTCGGTGAGTCTATGAGGTTGCATCACTGTGTCCCGCTTCGACCCATTACAGGTTCTGAGGGCCAGGGGTCTCGGTAAGTGAGACCTGGATTATGCTTCATCATGTTTGCTTTATGTAAACGTCAGTTCCTCCGTTCAAGGTTTACAGCACAAAAACTAGTGACAATACAAATTGCATATGTATTTCTGACTTCTGACATGCTCAACCACATATTGTTCAAGATAGCATTTAGATATATAGAAAGCAAATCTTAGTAGCTAATATTTTATAGAAGTAGATGTAGGCACTTTGTACTTCAACGTTGCATCAAACGCAAGATGTCGACCAGGCTGTTGTACGCATACTTCATAATAGCTTGAGACATACAAAAGATAAAAATAAGCAATAGACATACGGGGCGTCGTCAAAGCGAGAGCAATTAAAAACGCCACCAGAGGAAGCGCTGAATGAGCGGGGCGGCGTTCATTAAAAACTCTCATATCTTTCAAATGAAAAGCTTTGCCGTAACTGCAATAAATTATCTGTAAAGTAAAAAAAGAAAGAAAAGCGTGAAAACAAAAAGTGTTTTTTCCGCTATGAAGGCACAGTTTTGATTGAAAGGCAGCGCCGGAAGTGAGTCCGCGGTAACTGGGTCGCCGCCCGCCGCCGCCCGCCGAAGGCTTTACACCTGAAAATGAAGCTATTTTACCGATTCTGCAATTGAAACGCTTCAATTACGCAATGGGAATATTAAACTGTATTATGAAGTTGTACAATGGTATTACTGAACTGTTTATTATTTAAGTTCTGCATTGTGAGAGATTATACGTATAAATCAGGAGATTTTTATTACATGAACTAGTATTTTAATGTGATAACGAGTGGCTGCTGGAAATCCAAAATTGGATATGTAGCTTACCTTTTAGCTTTTTCGATAGAATACTTGAGTGTATCTATGCATTAAGGTACTCGATGAAATAACGAATATGAGTGCTGTAATTACTCAAATTCTAATTATATTAATAAAAGACGTATTGTTTTGCAATCTGTTTAAATATTACGCTATTTTATAAAATTAAGCAATAGGCTGTCAACATGTTGTTCTACATAATGCAATAGGAATGCTCTAGTTAGTAAATAATGAATTACGGACTATTAGAATGTTGCCGCTTATAGGTTAGTATTTATTGATTTCTAAATCGTCAAAATTCAATTCTAAAATGTATGCGAAATGAGCGCACATTCCGTATTCGGCGTGGCAAAGCCGATAAACATACCACACTGCAGACGATCTTCTACTTAGATAGATATCTATCGTTCTTGGAATCGGAAATTCAATTTTATTTTCTTTATCATTGATGACAAATAGTTGAACACGGCTCTTTATTGCGTTGCATTAGCATAGACATTTATGTGTAGTAATGTTGTTGAGATGTTTTCCTCGGAATATTTGAGTACCTACATTTCGTTTTACTAATTTTAGTGTCGGTGTTTTGAAGGGATGGTGATGGCTAGTTTTAAACTGGTAGACGTAGTTGCTTCGCTTCAGGAATCCTCAACCCGCCTTACATAAGGTTAAGTTCACAATTTGACCGTAAGAGCAATATTTATGTGATTGACATTACACAAGTACATTTTAAGTTAAACGTAAGACTTTGCTTACGTTTTATGATGTTATCATTTTAGTAATTGTCGATGTTGAATGTTTCTTAGTAGTTTTCTTCTTAAACATTCCATTTATTGATAGTGCAAATGTACAGTATATTTATTGGCAATACGTAGCTACGTATTGTAATAGCTGATGTCTAAGCGTGTCGCGTTGCACTATTTACATCCGTAAAAGTACTCGTAGGTACGTGTTCGTTCTGTTTCCCGTTTTAACCTGGTTGTGTGAATGCTGAGTACTCTCACGGCGAAGCAAGTGTTGTAGGACGCGTCAGTGGAACCGTGTCACCTGTAATGTCAGTGTAACCCACTAACCCCGAGTATTGTCTCCGCTGAATTCAGAGATGTGTTTTCTCGAATATGATTTAGTGTGGCTTCATTAAGTCGATACAGATTTGGTCATTACATTTGGTTTTTGCTTGGCGTTTTCGTTGATAAGTAGGTATAATATCGGTTTAGAAGTTTTGAAACATTTATTTATTCATGTTAATTTATAACTTCTTGTACATCACAATTATGTATGCTTGATTTCAGTATAAAATAGGGTACACAAAACAACCGATGACCACGTTGTTACATGCCATTTTTTTCCGATTCTATAGAAAATAGAGAGCGATAAAAAGAGTCTTCTCCTTCGTTACGATGTTGTTATCAAAACGAAAGAAGGACTCATTGTAATGCAGTATTTATTAACATCATAGGAGCAATTTTATGAATATTGACTATTTCTTGATCTGCAAGTTGTACTTATTGCCCGATGGTCTGAAAAATCAAACAAATATTGTGTAGAGTCTACCACTGCGTGACCTAGTCATTGTAAAGAGGTCACTACATTTGCCGTATTAATCAGAGGATTAGAAAATAAACTGTAAAGTGATGCAAACATAACTTAACGAAGCAAATTAGCTATAAGGGCCGGCATTCAGTCGACGCCGCGACGCCCCAGTTTATCAAAACAACCAGTTTGTACTCCCAGATTTATAGCCACGGCCCTTACCAATACCGAGCTGAACACTCCACAGTTATAGAAAGATTAACTTTAATGAACCGAATTATGCATTCGGCTTATGGTTTATTACTCTGTGTTATGTTTACGACGGTTATCAGTGAAAGTATGCGGTGTTGCTCCATATCGCGACCGGCTATAAAACCTTTATTAGGTAGGAAAATCGACGGATCTTTTGTAATTACGTACATAACTACAAACTGTGGGTGTATCTAGGGAAATTAATTGGTACACGTTAATTCTTGGGAGTTTCTTGCCTCTCCTTCTTTTACAATAACGATATGGATTTGTAGAAGCGATATTGTAGGCTGACTTTGAAAGTACCTGTAAAAACCAAATTCGAACAAATTCATTGCGGCTGCTGACGAAGCTGACGAGCTGACGAAGCAGCTGCGTGTAAGTGATCGGGGTCAGCCATGGTCTTCAGTACCACCGTATTTATCACCAATGCTTTTCTAACTTCGACAGCACCCGACGCGAGTTTGGCGGCTGGCTGACGCAAGCGACTAGGTGGAAACTAGCAGGTTTCATGTAAACCAAGTTATAAGTTTTATGATATCTGTTTCCGTGTAGGCTTTCAAATATGTAATTTAGGATATAATAACGAGCATACATGCACTTGTAGGGCTTTTAGCAACTGAGTAGAGTTTTGGGTGAGAGAATTGGACAAATCTTCGAAGATATCGAAGCCTAATTATTATTGGTAGTGGCTCGCGAAGTACCTCAAGGGTGTCGCGTTTGATACCCGACTTAGCCAGACATTTATGTTACAATATTTGTTCTCGGGTTATGTGTGTCACTAATGTGTTACTCGTGTTTGTCCATGCCACCCGCGACACGGAACCCTACTGTGAATGAGTGTGTTTATTTTATTTATTTATTATTTTATTATTCAAAATTTGAAATTGTGTAGCGCGTTTATACCACGTCTAATCATAATCTAATAACGATGATTAGAGAAAGTAGGTATGAGGTGGGTGGGTTATTACGCAAAATGGCTTCTAAACGTGTGAATCACAAATATTTACATGCGTCAGAATTCATTATTATTTTATTGGTGTTTAAATAGGTAATTAACGTTTCACTCGGTTATCAAATGTCACGCGGCCTGGCCACATAACGTCTCATATTGACACCGGTATAGTGGGCCAGTGGTCTCCAGGATTGCCGTTTTCTTAGACTGTACAGGGCATGGATCTCTGCTCATAAGTGGAAGGTCTAGAGTTCTAGACCATACTTCACCACGCTGTTCACAATGCAGTGCGGTGAGGAGCTTAACATGTTGGTTTTTCTCACAAATTACAGTATATTCTTTGATTGTATGTTATTGGGTTTCTTCAAATTCAAACCTACATCATTTGACATTATTTCCATCCCAAATGGACACATCCATACGCGGCCGTAAACGGTCTGTTTGCATGTGTTCAGTGTTTACATGTGTGCGTGGGCGTGTCATTATCATATCAGACGAGATTGTACACAATAATTGGGTTTTTACTCGAAGCTAATTCGGTATGATTCGTGTAAGGTCGGATTAATGTTAAATGTTACCACCTGTCCCTGCGAGCTCTGTCAGACAGAATATTCGGTGGTGGTGATGTGACGCGCAGATTTGTCGATTGTCGATAGTTTGGTGTACCTATGTATGTACATATATTGTACACAGATTCGCATTGGTTTTAACTAAGTTTGCAAATTACGACGTTATTAATTCATACGTTGAATTTTGTTACATTTAAAACATTGAATATCCAAAATATGTTTTAGGTTATAGGATTTGCGTTACTCACTAGGTCACTAGTATTAAGAACCAGTTTATGTCTTAATAGCTATTATATTTTTTTAAGTCCAAACGTATCACATAATCACATATCCATAATCTTCATAGTAAAATTAATTGTTACAAACTCGTTTTTCAAAGAAGTCTAAAAACCAACTTCGCAACATGTTGTTTGGTTAAAATTATACTTTTGTACTACACAATGAAAACACTTCAAATAAAAGGTTCATAAATATGGCTAAAGTTTTTGGGGAATAAATAGCAAAGGAACTAATGGAAATGGACACAATTGTCACATAGGCTTTTCGATTTTATCCATTTATTTCTGCACGTGACATTTGCAGTCTATTTCTATATCAGAAGTATGTTAGTCGGTCAGGTCAGCTGTTCGTTACGAGTATTGATTGTCTCTGGATTCAGATTTCAAATATATATTGTCTATTGTTTCCATTTTGATAAGTGCACACATTTATGAGATGAGGTTACATTAATTGATGTTTTGTGGATAATGAGTGAATGTGTACATTGAGTAATTCAATTCAAATTCAAATTCAAATTCTTTATTTGTGTAAGTGCAGTTACCAAACAGTCATTAGGATATCTATGTAGTAGCTACACTCGTCAATAACTGTTGACATACAAATCTAATTTACTCCTTATTTTAATATTGTTATTAATTAATTCAGATTATTCATTATTATTAGTACATTCAACATAAAAAGAAACAGAAAAACTTATTATCTACAGGATTATAAAACCAATGTCCTATTTAATAAATCATTACAATGTCATACCTAATAACTATATTATTATAAATGTCAAATGTAAATTATAAATAAAATCAATTTTATTACAGATCTATCCTATTATTAAATATTTGTTTATTTTCATTTACTTCTTTTCATGTCAGTTAGGAATTCGTTTAATGAATAATAGCATTTTTGTAATAACATTTTTTTCAATTCACGTTTAAATTTAGTCACCGGTAAACTTTTTATTGATAATGGCAACGCATTATATGCGGTTGCGCACATTACGTAACAGTTTCTCTTATACAATTCTGTTCTAGGAATTCTGGGCAATACAATTCTATTGGGATTTCTCGTATTTCTGGGATACACTTCTACAGCTTTCACAAATAGATCAGGATTACTTTTCACAAAATAGGTGGCTTCAAAAATATACATACAGGGTAGTGCAAGAATGCCTAATTCTTTAAATAATGGCCTACATGACATCCACGGTGCCTTTCCACACATAGCCCTTACACATTTTTTCTGTACAACAAATGCTTTATTAGAATCCGACGAATTACCCCAAATTATTAACCCATATCTTAAAACGGATGCCACATGCCCATGATAGGCTGCCTTTAACGTTTCCAAGCGAGAAATTTTGCTGAGTCTGTGTAATACATATATAAATTTGTTGATCTTACCGCAAACATGATTGACGTGTAATGGATTCATTTATTCAGTATCATTATTTATTCAGTATTACCAAAATACAATTAAAATGTGTTTTGGTAAAATTTTGGCGTTTTATTATAAAAAACAAATTGATGAAGATAGAAAAGAAGCTAGGTAAAGATACTGAATATTAACAATTTAGGTAAAAATATCTTTATTGATGATTGGCTGCAACCCATTAATGGCCCATTACTTAACTAGACTAGGACTAGTGGAGGGGTTAGTGGCCAACTCAGTATCGGAATTTTATCAAGCCGTCTGAAGGCCTCCAACATGACTTCATGACTGCTATCTATCGATAACAATCGGAACCGTCAGCCTTGCCTTGAAGACATCCTCTGAAGCACGGAAGCACTCTAAAATTTTTGCCATAATCGGTCACTCATCGAATTACCTACTGCGCTCGCAATTGCTTAACTTTGTCGATCACTTAGGATCTACGCAAACCGCCGGTCTATGAGCGCTTCATTGAGCATGTTATTGATGATTGATAGACAAATTTTATCATGGTTTCTATAATACCAATAATAAATAAGTATGTATAAGAATATATGATTTTGAAATAGGTATGTAAAAAATAATTAATACTATGAATCCTGGTCACCATTTTAAAAAACCAGTATAGACAAATTTTATTATGTTACCATATAGATATAGAGACAGTAGTAGGTACATGATGTAATTTGATAGGAAGGCTATTAGTATAAAATAAATAAGATTGATCTATTCTATATTAATAAAAACTGCAACCGTAGACTCTATACTTTACAGATGAAATATAATAAGAGCAAGAGCACCGATTGTCATTGTTCTACAGATTATACAATGAACTTAATAAAATATGGATATCGATTGATGATCTTAATGAAGGCACATCCCTAGCCAATATTCAATGCGGTCATTTCAGCAATAGCGTGTCAGACAATGCATGCGAATGCGCGGGACAAGCTGGACTCGGCACAAGGTGCGGGGCGAGAGGCGCATAGTGCGGGGCCCGGGGCGCGGGGTGCGGGGCGCGGGGCCGGCGGCGCGGGGCGCGGGTCCCGGCGTAGGGTGCGCAAGGGCAGCCTCGTGCCCTTCGCCGCGGTCACCTTGCCGCACCGGCACCGCGTGCGCGTGCGTCTATTGTCCGCGCAACCTGACACTAAATATAACCTACATCCAATCCGCACAATCTAAATGCACTCTATCACGACCACCTAGAGGTCACTTCGACTCGTCCCGACCCTCAGAGGGCATACGTTATTCTAACGAGTTTGAATTTTTTGAGAACCAATTGCATTTTATAGTTGAGCGTGACAGGATAATTTAAGAAAGGAAGAGTTCGGCCGGTTCGGTTTTAATTTTTTTGCGCGGCCAACTGTCTTGCGTTGCGATTTTAGATTCGCCCGCAGTAGGTAACTATAGTTCGTGCGCGAATTTTTTTGCTATGCTTTGTTTTGATGTAATTATTACGATACGTTAGGCAATAAACACAATTGTTTATAATGTTAAATACTCGTTGTATGGCGGATAATTGCGGTTCGTTTTTTGTGGGTCGAACGCGGCGGAGCTTTTTGCCGCATAAACGCGTTGATCGTTTCAATCTGTAATTAGTGTTTTATATTTATGTTCGGCGGCTCTTCCGCGCATCGGTTTCACACGGAAATAGATATCGTGGCTAGTTTTAATATTGGTTTATCGAGAAACATTTGACGTATAATTGAACTGCGTGGTATAATTGAATGCAATAATATTTAATTACTTCGGCTGTGGCTTGTTGCCGTCGTGTCTTTTTCATTAAGCTTTTTAATTTCAAACCGATGCGATGGGTCGGTGTTGAGTTGTTTAAGGTCAACTTTGATTCTGTATTCATTATACTATGTGCTTTAGAACAAAAAAGACAACGGAATGGCAATGGAATGGAATTTTAAAGCACTCTTAGTCGCGGCTTGTAACAATCGTTATGTGATCGATCGAGTTAACTTGAGATGCAGCCGCAGACGCCGGTGGTAGCTGATGACAATATTTGACCCAGTTTTTATTGTAATAATTAATTAGACATGGGCAAAATATAAGTTCCGGAAATGCCCCCGTACGTCTTTCGAGAAAAAATAGATCGTTCTTGTTGGGGGTACGAGTATGTCTGTATCTCCAGATGTTATCGTACTCCGTAAATAATGATTAGATAACAGTTATTTTGTTATTATTCGACGGAGTTTATTAGCAACTTTTGGCTGTATTTGGATGACCTAGAATACAAACACCAATCGCTTAGCAGCAGACCGGGGTATCGTAATTGATTCAAACAGTGCTTGATGGTAGAGCCGAGCTGCACCACTCTTGCTGGATTCAGCCTCCCAACGACTGGTATTGTTCCGGCTGGTGATCGGTGATGTTTCTGGTGTTACTGATGTTCATTGACGACAGTGGCCACACACCATCAGGAGACTGTTATGCTCGTTTGCTAAATATTAACATTAAACTAACGTTTGATATCTTCTCGCGATTCAATGCGGTAGTAGAGAGTAGAGACGCGAATGCGGTAACAGGTTGAAATCACGTTTGCAGGTTTATGGTGAGAAAAACTTTACGGATTAGTATCAATTTCTAGTTTGTTAATTATATTTTCTTACTTTTTATACAAAATATGCTTACTTTATATAAGCATAAGTCATAGCCACAAGTACAAGTTCTTATAATAAATATGTATCTTTCATGACAATCGCGACGTAGTGCAAAAAGAAGCTGCTATTTTCCGGGAAGGGATGACGCATACAGCGTTTTCCTCTTGGTCACGACTCGCCAACTTTCTTCCCAGAAACATTCTTGTAGCATTGAGAAATCGCTGGTGCATTACATTACACTTACCTTCTAAATACATTTGGGTAAATACCGTAAGGCCGTAACGTCTACTGAGTCATGTGAATATTGCATCATTTATATAACTAGTTTATTTGTCATACCCAATACTCATTACCCAAATTGAGAAAATTTCCGTACTAGCGGTTATCTACCGAACGCTTTTTATTGTGAAATTGAAGTATTGTTTTTCCTTATTCAGTCAATACCAATTGCTCGTAATTTTAGTAGGCACTATGCTATGGGTGCCTTTTTGTAACCATGATAAAATCGAACTGCAAAAATCATAGCAACAATAACCCCTTACAAATACAAAACAATATTGTGATGAACGGCTCACTTCTAGATTTAGGTGCCTACTTCCAATTTTTAAGTATTTTTTATTTCTATGACTTTCATCTAAGGTGAACGAATTGCCAAGTTAAACTGTGACCTTATTGATAAGGCTTTCGTGCCTTTAAACCGTTCAGTAATTGCTTTGTTTGCATGATGTTCATTGTGTTTCGTTGTATTTTCTACTATGAAAATATTACCTTCGATGTAGGTATTACGATTTATATTACCTACTCAAATTACTAGGTAATTATTAGGTAACAAGTTTTTCAAGTTTTTCTTTATCGGAAACTATTAAATAATAACGATTATTTTTGCAAATTGGTGTTCTATGTGCCTATGTTATTCTTTTATTTATGTTCCCATATTCTTTATATCCAATCTTTTACGTTTAGTTTTTTATTTTTATTTTTCAAAAAGCAATTAAAGCAGGATACTTGTCTTTTGTTCCGCAGGAATCCTCGCCTACATTGACGCTTATTTCGTCAAAGGTAAGTCGAAACAAAATTTATCGCGGTATCATCCCCATGTTAACGAATTATCATATCGCGAAGTAGAGCTATAATAATAATAAAACGAGACTTAAGTACCTACCAGTTTATTAAATGCGCTATAATTTAGCGATGTGGCTTCCAATATGCTATGCTATGGAAGTCAAGTGATAGTCAAAAACATATCAATTTATCAGCTTAAATTCATCATCATCGCTTAGTTCTGTGAAACGAAATAAATGTATCCTGCTGTAATTGTATTATTTGTCATTGCTCAACAGTAGCTACCATGTATATTATCATGTATCACAGTAGCTTGGAGTCATGTAATTGGGTATTGTGTATTACTTTTGTTGTTTTAATTGTATGTATCTATGTAAGTAAGATCAATTATAGTCATAGCGAAAAACAACTGTCAAACATTTTACGATTAATCTTATTGATACGCGAAATATTGCAAGGCATAGGTATTAAAAGCATCAAGCGATTCATTGATTAAACAATTAAGTAGAATCAAACATATATGTATATTTAATTAACATGATTAGGTCAATAATGGGTCGGTCGTCGTTTATGAATAGAATATGAACGGACGGCTGACGATTTGAGTCAAAACCGTATAATTAGGATATAGGGCACTTTTCATTGAGAATAATGTCCGGAACGTAATAAGTAAGTATCTACTAGTATTAATTGTACAAGACGGTAATATGTTGTAAGGGAGTGCTGAATTCACTAGTGTGATATGAAAATAACACTGTCTATAATAAATGTGTTGGACACAACTTATGGTAGGATATAATATAGTGCAAAGCATATTATACATATATACTAAGGATTCGCTGTGTGTTTAGAATGAAG
>DWJQ01000782.1:0-12735 GCA_018248915.1 Hesperia meskei straton
TTTATTATAATCGGTTAAGTGGTTTAGGAGTCCATTGAAGACAAACATTGTGACACGAGATTTATATATATTAAGATTTCGTCAACTTACAATGTCACGTAAAAGGATTGAAATTGGAAATTATGTTTAGGATTCTAGCATTATTTTTATTTTGAATGACCATTAAGAATCTATAAATATTTAAAGTTTATCATCCATTCTCAAGGATTATCGGATCTTTTAAGTCAAATTTAGATAACGTTTATACCAAACATACAATATTGAAACATGTATTTATCTATAATTACCTCCAAAGAACGATGTTTTTTTTTATCTGATGTCTGAAATTTTTAGATAATAGCATTTTTAGCACGAGAAATACGTACAATGGATTAATATCTCTTGGATGGCTCAAAAAGAACGCCGACATGTAAACGTCTAACTCGGGGTTCTATCGCGGATGTAATCCCCTATTCCACCCTATGAATGAATCTTTTGTTCTTCTAATAGGTACAGTACAAAAATCGCTATATACCTACCCTTTACCAAACTTTTCCATCAGCATGTACAACGCACGTATTATGCACGCATCCGCGGTTTAGGGAGATTCGCTTCATCTGTATTAGATGTCCAAGAGATAATCTGGTAGCGATTTATGACTTTCAGAGGTAAAGCTAATTTTTAACCGACTTCAAAAAAGGAGGAGGTTTTCAATTCATCTGTTTGTTTTTTTTTCTTATGTGTGTTACTTCAGAACTTCACACTGGGTGGACCGATTTCATAAATCTTCCGACATTCAAAAACTGATGACTGCCGTCTGGTCCCATAAATATTTGAGCGACATCTGACGGTCAATTTTTGAGTTATTCTCGATAGTGTGTTTTTAATTTATGCTCATTACCTCATAACTTTTGACAGGATTCCGATTTTGATGATTCCTTTTTTCGAAAGGTAGTTAGTGCTTGTCGTGTGATATATTATAGCGACATCTGGCTAGTGTTTTTCAGTTATTTTGACAGTCTCGTTTATGGAGTCGGTTATATTTTTGTAAAAAGTTAATAAAATTTTAAGTTTTACATATGCAATATTCTATAAATATATATTGATTTACTATGACAAAATAAATATATTGGAAAACAAAAACATACATAGAAATCGATATGACGTGTAATGCATTATAATGTTGAGGTGTAAGAAGTTACGTATAAATTAATAGGATATACAGTAAATTTAGTTCTTAATAAATGACGCTATAAACAAAAACAACTGATAGAAAAAAACAACCATTAGCCTATTGAAAGAAAAGCTTGAAAATCTCTAGGAAACTTAACAATTGTTTTTATATTCGCCAGGTCTGTATCTCAATTTGATACTAAACAAGAAAACGTCGTGATTAGAGTATTTAAGACCGAGATCAAAGTACACTGCATCTGAAGGAAACTCGAGACAAAACACCACGATTCCTTAAGAATAACATCATTCTTTTCTATAAAGACAAGCCACTCGTCCTTGTAAATGTAAAAGTAGGGCAGGACATAAAAGAGCATTGAGAGCTAAGATTAAATGTTTTGTTATTCTTGACTAAGGACCCGAGTGAACCAGTTCCCAGGAATTGTATTGTAACCCTCAATACAATTATACGATACGGTGACAAGGGAAGATAAATTAGCACTTAAAGATAATTACAAGATGTAACTTCTACCATTGATGATTTAATGAAGTTCAATGTAATTACTATCATCAGCCTTGGCCCGCTTGATCTAAGGGAATTGACAATGTGTTTATCTGACAAATACTCCTTCTGCAAGGACAAATAAGTAACAGTTTCATGATTTTAACATACTAAGAGGAATCCGAGATAACGCCGACTGCAGTCAAATATTAGTATGGATGGTATGCATCATGCGCATTATAATGCAAATGGGAATCCAATCCAATGGGAATGAGACGTTTCACCGTGACAAAAAATAGCCTTTATCAATTTTCATCCTCCTAACTATCTCCACACAACCGTAACATACAACCAAACAGACACTTTATAATATTAATATTAGTATAAACTGCTTTAAAAGTGTTTCATATTTTATATTGAATATTTCTTAATGATCATAACATCTTTGATATTTTTTTTCTTTTGCCCAACACGGTCTATGAGCAATTTAAAAAGCCCGTTTTTTCCCTAAAGTGAACGAACAATCTGGACTTTCTGATCGCTAATAAAGAGTTTTGTACAAAGCGGCATATTAATACCTCATGTT
Source organism: Hesperia meskei straton (assembly GCA_018248915.1). NCBI lineage: Eukaryota > Metazoa > Arthropoda > Insecta > Lepidoptera > Hesperiidae > Hesperia > Hesperia meskei. The sequence continues at coordinate 2,238 of DWJQ01000782.1, forward strand.
AAAGGACGAAAGCGAGTAAGGGCATCCTCGCATTTAGTTGACCGAGTAGAAAAATCACAGTGAAATAGCACAGATTAATATCATTAAAATTAAACTGACCAAAGACTGTGTACATAAAGGACATTGATCTTATTTATGGTATTTATTAAAAACAAGATACAATTTTTGGTTATCTTCACGAGTATTTCAATATTTTCTGTATTTTTTTTTCTCTGATCTAAGAAGCTATTTATAGTAAACCCAACTTAACCTTGAAATGAAGAGAGGCGCTGTCGGACGCATTGGACCAATCATCGAGAGGTAGTGACTGACAGAAGAATGACCACAACTTACTTATGAATGACTTTTTAAGATGGCGACATTAGTTCCAATTTTTGCCATTTCAGAGATAAGTTGGGCGCACTATAAATGTTACATTTAAAATTTTACTAAGATGTCATCGTTAAGTAAAGTGTCATCGTTGTGTAGTAGGATGGGAGAGAAAGAGAGGAAAGGAAAAAAAACTACGGCTGACTCTAGCAAGAGAGTGGAAGCTAGCCAGCCTTGTCAAAAACTCTATTACCAACCTAAAGTACTTACCTTTACGCGATTTAACTTTATCCGTTATTTAGAAGAATGTAGGTTCAACGAAAGGGAAAGGCTGTCAATTTGGACTCAAGCACTCTGGGAAGGGTTCCTGACATCTTAAAAAACCCTTCTTCTTGACCACCAAATCATTGGTGACTCCTATCGTGTAATGTGTGCTCAAGGACATCTATCACATTGCTCCTGTGCGAATTTTTAATTTGTTTATATAACAAATATGATTTCATAATATGTTTAACAACAAAATGGTCCAGTAAAATGTGTCAAGTCCTTTCTTTTTTATAGGAAAATCTCTTCTTGTACTTATTGTTACGTTATGAAGGATGTGTGGGTACTTTGGTTGTTTATTTGGGATCCATTGTTGAGTGTTTCAACAGCCTTTTGTATAGGAATGAGGTAATGATGTCTTTTTGCCGTCGTTGTAAGGTACGGATAATTTAGAAGGGATTTTCGTGTTTTCGAAGTTTTTTCTTTTTTCATTGTAGATAATGTGAATGCTTTTTCTGTTTTATAATACTCAGGATGTAAGGGGCATTTGGAATGTTACGTGAAAACATGGACATGCTGCCTAACTTAACTAACTTAAGAACTTTAAATACTCGCAATTCCTGAAGTAACTTAAGAAGGGGCTGAAGAGGGGAACAGTCTTAATTCCATAATAGTCTAAAACTGTCATTATATATTTTCTAATTTCATCTTCTTACTAGAACAACCTTGACTTCGTGCCATTACGAAGCGAAGAATTCAGGATGTGCTTAATGGACCAGAACATACTAAAAACCTCAAAGACCTACACACGATAAAAAAAATTGTCCTTATTGTTCGACAACATAATTGTGACGCCTAGTGTCCATCCATGGCCGATAGAAACCATTCCCCATCAGGTAGTCCAACTACATATTCGTTGACTATTTTATGTGACTCACTAAAATCAAACTAAAACTGGTTTTGGTCAGTTTTGAACAATAAATCTAGTTTCAGCTACGTCGAAAGTAGAGTGTTCGTGAATTATCGTGTGTCGTTCGGCGAACTTCGTGGAAAACTAGTGCTCACCGGCCGCGCCGCGCGCTTAATCGCGTTGATTTACTGAACACTAATTATCTATTTCCATGTAAATAGGTATGCTTAAATAAGTTTCGTGTTTTGTTGCGGAACTACGATTTATGTGAAAAAGCAAGATTGCTACCAAGTAACAAAATAGTCGTAAATGTAGGTATATCAGTAATCGTGACCAGCGCATCAGATAGGAGAGATGACCTGATGGTATCTGAACTTCTTCGTGCTCAGGCGGCGACATTTCAAGGTAATTAATTACGAACCAGCGATAGCAGGTGGTTTGAAGGTCGGCCGGATCAGGGGATCTAAGTTCCAGTACTAAATTATAATCTTTTTTAACCTCTGCACTAGCTTCGCTTTGGATTTTTTTTTTTGTATTTGATATGAAATTATACGGTATCTTATCATAACATAATCATGTTTGTTTTAAACGCACAGACAAATTGTTAGACAAACGCGAATTTAAAACATCAATAATTAAACATCGTATTGATTCTGAGGTAAAGTGATGGCGCAATCCAATATAACAAATTGCCTTGAACACTATGTGCCACATAGCAGTATGTGATAATGATTGAGAAGTGGGATCACCATATTAAAAGGGGTCATCAAGGGATGTGGACATCACCAAAGCAATTAAAGACGCAACTGAGTGTAGTGTAGGTACCTTCCTCAATTCATAAAGCTTTGTCCCTGTCCTTTTTCTTTGTTAGAAATACATATATTTCATGCATTATTAGGTATACCTACTTAAGCATGTAAACAAAGTCCGCCGGTAGTGGTAATAAATTCTTGAACGTTTCTGTGTTTCTGGGCACGTAAATGTCCCGTCTGTTATCGATAGAAAAGTCGTTAATCCATGTCGGAACCCTTCGGAAGGCTTGAACACTCCGATACTTGAATTAGCTACTAACCTCTCCACCAATCCACTATGGATCAGCTTGGTAGAGTATTCTCTAGGCCTATAGGGTTGAACCAACCATGTAAACAAATCAAAGTAGTAGATTTAAAACACACTATTACAACAGTCAAAGAACCTCTATCTCAAAGACCCGTGCTCGAAGGTACATTAAGCCGATTTACAGATCTCTGTCTCTGGCGTCCACGACTGATCCCCATAGATCGAATTTTACTAACATATTCCTTTTGAGCACACTCTTGTGAACGGTAACGATAATGAGTAAATTTGAAATTATTCGGTTTTATCCTTTTAACTTTAATACCTACTTTTCATTGTTTAAGTCATGGTTATAACGTCTGATAGTAGGATTCGAACCCCGACCCTATGATCGCGAGACCAAGGTTCAAATCACGTAAATATCTGGGTGGGCCCTAGTACTTATAACCTTTGGATCAGTATAATTCCAAGTCTGCGGTTAAAAATTTTTACTCCGACATAGTAATATGAATGAGATTGATATCAAATTGAAGCTAATAATCACATCCATCGCTCCTTTACAAAGCTAAGCATTGTATTTAAAAATAAAGTACAAAGGAAAACCGGCAATGACAGTTTAAGCACGCTGATATACGAGGACAACTAACATAAACGTATTCGCCGTATTGAAAAGCTTGCAATGCGATTGGACAGCTTTGCTAAAGGCCTTTCTTTATATTTATTGCCATCATTTTCCCAAACAATGCTGAATTTACAACCGTTATCCATTCGATCAAAAAGCGACGTTATCCCTTTATAACTAAGGACTAAATTTTAACTCCCAAAGCCCTCTACTTGTGCAACCGCACAACGCAAATGGCATTTTCCTGGCTTGCTGCCACGTAGTTGCAAGCCGAAAAAAATCGTCTAGTCCATTCGGGAAATAAAAGGTGTAAAAGCAGAATTCGAATTCAAAACTTTAACTCTGCGCATAAGTTTCCCAGACAATATTCATATTGTACACTTGACAACGGAAACCCGATTTTCTTTAAGAAACTAACGTAAGTTTTAGCTGTTAAAAGTTGGGGCCATTTTTCCATATTGCTTCTAGTTACGCGGCTCTTATATTATTAATCATGTAATCTTTTTTGATTAATTTAATTAAAACCACCCGAATGTTCAGTTTTCCTAGGCTTTTAAGTGTCCGTGACGTCGCACTTGCTTTACTTTCATGCCATACTTAACACAACGAATCCTGTGGCTTTATTTTGTTACATTTTTTATTAGGAGCTTTTATATTGTAATGTTTGTTTATATTATGTTCAGGTCAAACCATACAAGCTGAACTAAAACTCCTTGCTCTTACTCTATGGATTTAAAATGTTGTATTTTGCTATAGTTTTGTTGACAATGTAGTTTTAGGTTTAAAATGCTCACTTGCCTCGAGATAAGGGAACTTCACAATAGTTAACAGAGCACGGACCAGATTATATAAAAATGTAAAATGTATAACTGTAAGAAGTCACTAGATTACAAAGAATTATAGCAAGAGTAAGTGATGTAATAAATATTTTTATTATAATTTCGTAATTACTAAAAGTGATATATATTGAAATTGGCCGCGCGTACCCTCGGGACCAATAACAAAACCCTTGGCTCAACATCGGCTCATATTTCCCTTATTTTTCCAAGCAAAATATTCCCAGACTGACTTTATGATAATTTCGTGGATATCGCAGAATTGTGTACAAGTATTCAAAAGCAGAATTTTCTACAAATGTTTTTGCTCTCCTACATTTTCGTCCGCTGACGATGGTGTCTCCAACTGTTATGATATTTTTCGCGCATGAATAACTTTATTGAACGCTTTGGCATTTGTCAAAACAAGAATGGGTACGGAAATGTTTTCTTAAGATACGTTTGGAATACTTTTATTGTATGTAATTATAATTGTATTAATATCTAGTCTCATATATTCATTCGTGTCATGTAAGTAAACAAACATATAAAAGTTAAACTTCTTTTTGTCTATTTGTCTATTGATTTTCTTTTCTTTATTCACAAGCTTCTGGAAAACTTCGATTATCATATTATCGAAACAAGTTTATCTGTTGTTGCCTTCAGAAAATGATTTTTTTGCCGTTTAATTAATTTATTTGGCATACATATTTTTGGCTGTTGTAACTCTTGCTAGATGAAACCCGTCTGGCATTTCAAGTCATAAACGACGACCTTCATACCTCATGAGTACTGACTGTCTAAGAGTCGAGCCCAACTACAAGCTCAACAACTGAAGAGGCTTTGACGGGTCCGACTTTGTAAAATATGCTGTATTCTGTAGGTATACTTCCAATGGTCCTCATGCTGTTTGATAGATTCTCTTACTTAATAGTAAGCTACTGTTACTTACCTATAGCTTCTCTTAGTCTTTGCAACAACGACGAGAGCACGTCATACGGTTAGCATCGGCCCTGATGGTGCCTATATAAATACATATGTAGGTATATAGATCCCCTGCCAGAATGTGTGACAATCAATGCTCTAGTCTAGAAAAAAAGAATAAATCGTGAATTAACGTGCTCCGTTTGCTCAACCACTTTCTTCTCGACAACATGTCAGTCATGCGAGTTATTGTGGTACCTACTTACCACCATATGAAATAGAACGCCTTACACAAAGTAGGTATACTATTGTTTTTACTTGAAAGATAAACCTTTCTGTTCTTTTTTTATTATTGAAAAAAATTGATTGCCTTTCTGTTCAATCAAAATAAACACAAAACAATTGAAATTTCAGGAATTTTCTGGTAATTATTTGCTATGAAAAATTAATAACTATCGGAAAACATTCACCATACATGTGGCAAAAGTTTCTCGTATTGAATACATTACCACAACCACATACCTCATTATTTATTTCCCGCCCAATATTACCACAACAATACACTCCGCATTTTATAATTTATTTATGGCGCTCCAAAAAACGTGGCATTCATACGATTCGTTTCACGCACGTAAATAAAACGTTTAGATTGCTGTTTACCGCCATTACGGCGTAATGAATCAGAAAATATGTACAATGGCCGTTAAACGGCGGGAAATTAATTGTGAGTTGTAATTGACTTTGACGTCACGCGAGCTGTCGAGTAACGATCATTTTACAATTTATGATAAAATTTGTAACAGGACCCCGATTTTCTAAGGAAAACAAATAAAATATGTAGCAAAAAGTTAAGTTAGTATCATAGATAAAATATGTAGGTATGATATTGTATAAACTTATAGATATTTAGGCCAATCACCAAACTATCTTCTCCATAATTTTGTCGTTATATTATAATTGAGGAACGCCTTATATTAGTAATTAGTTGTTGATACGACTTTTTTTGATATAGAAAAGATTCAAAGGATTTTTTGCATAAGAAAATGTTCATATTAAACTCAATAACATTAATGAGATCGAAAAAGACGTCCTATTTTACCTGTCAACTTTATGGAGTAACCTTTAAGGCTTCTAAAGGGTACATTGTAAGCAAATTCAGACAAAGAGCATGCCTTCAAAATGGTCCCTCAACTTACGTGTAGACACTGCTCGTAATAGTCTTTATTAAATAAGGATCCATAACACCTACTACACAACGTTGTAAACAATTAATTTAAGTTGTTATGTATTTACATAGAAGTGTAAAAAATCTATTATCATCGTTTCAACTAGGTATGTAATAAAGTTCTAGGCGTTGAATTCACACCAACTTTTAAAGCCCTTGATCAAAACTGCTATAATCTCGCATAGCCATAGAAGAAATAACTTCCATTTAGTTAATATTTCCTCGTCGCCCAGCAAGAGTACCTACAACGTCTGCCTTATTCATGCTCCGAGGAGCATTCTATCAAATGTCAAGAGTCGACCTTTTCAGGATTGTTTTCAACAAGACCGCCGGCCCGTGAAATCAACGACATCATAGGGGCATAAAAATCCTTTGAAATTGCAAGATTTCTATCTTCGACATTTCACATTTGTACTCTTGTTTTTATTTGCCGGGGAACACCGGGTTTATTGTGATTATGTGCAAGCGGACAAGAGATCAGAGGAAATAGTTCGGGGATCTGATTATAGTAATGCTTGGGGGTAAAAATAATGGCGGTCACAAGGTGACCTGCTCTTTAGGCGTGAAGTTTGTGTTTGACAGTTTCGTAAATGTGACAAAACTGTTTGTTAGTACCTAAATTGTAAGTGATGGCTGTATGTAACAGGAAGTTAGCGCGAGGCCGCACCACGGTTTTTTGCCGCGGTGGTAACCGCGTAACCGCGCAATTCGCATATTATTAGAAACCGCAAGTGCGGCCGCTTGTATTGCTTCCCTTGAGTTACAAAATTTACGCGGTAAGAAACCGCGGCTGTTTAGCCGTAGTGCGGCCTCGACCTTATGGAAGAAAAGCTATTATTAAAGCCTTTAGTAACGCAATAGAACCTAAAAAAAATATTACATCTTTATCTATAAGTTTTTGTGCGTTACCTTCAGAAACGATTTATCCAAATTGGGTGCTATTTTTACTAATATTTTACAATTGTCGTAAGCTTTGCTCGAAATTTAGTTACGACGGTTTAAATATTTACGTACGAGTATAACAATTTTTCGCGTCTTAAATTAAAAATATACAAAACAATTTTATGCACTTATATTTAAATACTTACCTACTCTTGTTTGAAGAAATTTATCTTCAACTATTCAAATAACAATTGAGTTTTCCTCCAAAACCTTTCTAGTCTCCAATACACTTTGTCTATTTCTCCAAGGTTCGGTCAATCCCACGTCAATTACGTACCTCCATATCAATATCTACGATACATTCATTACGGTTAAGTGCACAGGGGACATACATATTGAAAACCGCGCCTCAGAGCGATCGTCTGTAGAAATGTAATGGGCTTTTTGTAGAGATGTTTTCAGGATTGAATAAACAGAAATGTCGACTTCCGTTAAAAAATAAAGCAAGCATGTCTTGCCGGATATTAATTAAAGTTATTAAAAGTTAGTTTTAATTTGATTTCTACTATTGATAACTTGACTCTACAAATTGTATAGGAGTACGTTTCGAGGCCTGAATATAAGTGTTTCTCGCAATTTGGTAGGTATTTAAGTACCTAAAAATCATTAAATTACGAGCTTACCTTAGCTAGAATCAAATCCGTAGCTAATAACGACTACAAACTAATCTAAAGGGTCGTAAAATTATTGTGATTCTCGTAACAAGACGAATAGTCGTATTTTGGCAGTACATCGGGAGCGAACGCGAGTCGCCTCAATAGCCAGCGGGTTACAAATGTGTACAGACGACGCTGCCCGCGTTACAAATGCAGGCTGCTGTGACCGCTTGCCAATGACGTAATTTATACGGACTTTATACAGTGTTTATACAGCTTTGTTAACTGTGCTTTGAGCTCACTGCATCGGATATGAAAGGGCTCTATTAATATTTTGGTGTTTTTTGTAGATTAAACATAGCAAACGAACATGTAGCAACACCCTTGCATAACCGACCTTTTGACAACTGTGACCGACCCAAAACAAGACTCGAATGCTATGGGCTAGGAAGGTTAGTCAAATTAATAGATGGTGTTAGAATATTAGTTCGTTCATTTTTCAGGAACATAGGGACTGGGATAGGGACCGTTGGTGATAGTAGTCCTATTAGTAGTAAGTAATAATCTCGTTCTACTTTCGGGGACTGACATGATCGCTTCTAAAAAGTGTAACCTGTTGTTAAAACTTAAAGTGATACCGTTGTTGGTGATCATTCCCTGGATGAAGTACAGAATATTGTGATGTTGTCTGTGTTACTGAAAGTACACCACAATGTCAAAGAAAACAAATCAATAAGCATACGTCCTTTCAATTAGTCAACGTCCCATTTCACCTTATCGGCCCACACAAGGGCCATAACGCCCTGCCACCGAGCCACTAGTTATCTAAACATTCCCTTATAGGAATGTTAATAGTTCTAAACACAGTAAACAGTGGGACCGCACGCGACCACCACACGCCACCATTTTGGCTGCAACGATGCAAGGTGGACTTTTTTCGACCATAAATCTCTAATGTTCGGATCGAAGTTAACAATGGCATGTCAGATGGCATTGTTTTACAATGTGGCGGTTTTATTTACTGGTTCGATGTGATGTCATCAGTTTGGTTTGTCTCAATTCTTATAGGGAATCACTACATGCAATGTTTGCCACTGTTCGCTTTCGGCATATTTAACTAAATCAAAAAACGGAGGAGGAGGTTCTCAGTTTAACCGTATTTTTATGTGTGTGAATTGGAACAAGACTCACACATCATTACTAACTGGACAATACTAATATTAACTAACAGGACTAACTATCACTAACAGTCCCTGTCCTCACACTTATTAACACACTAACCATCTAACATTCTAACACTATCTACTAATTGGACTAACCACCCTGGTCCCTATATTGGGTCTTGTTCTAAGTCGGTTACAATTGCCATGGGCGGCAGCGGAAGGGTGGTGCTGCATGCTCGTTTTCTACCTTAAATCAATAAAAAAAATAATACTTTTTTATTCGAATGGTAGTGCTTATCGTCCGGTTTCATATGAATTTGAGCGACACCTGGCAAGTAATTTTTGAGTTATCAGTACTTGACGATGATGAAGTCGATTATTATTTCGTAACACTTATTATTTTAAGTAAAAGTTGAATTTGACAAACGTAGTTTTTAATTAGGAATTGCTAATGTAAACAGATTTTTATTGCATTAAGCGGGTATCATTTTATCGAAAACGACGTGAGTTAAAAAGTAGGTTACTAACTGCAACATAAAATTATCTCTTGAAACAATAAAAATAAATTCTTATTGAAAAGTCTCTAGACTAGTTGCAGGATATTCATAAAGGCTTTGCTTTCTTTGCCATAGAACAAAAATAAACTGGTGCTTACATATCCGCGTGTTTTACCAGAATGTCACGCCAATTTCCAATACACAGAGAATTTTCAATTTTGAGTCTCCCGGGATGAACTTACAGCGTCAGCGTTAAAATAAAATACGAAGTGTGTCGTCGGTCGTCACGTAAAACCCATCCATCACCGGTTCGTGTGCAAGCCCCTTTATATCCTGGCGTATTGACGCGAGGAGAGAATTTTTGAAAAATGTGAAAAGGTCAGCCGAGACATCACGTACCGTTCATTTATTTCTCCTTCGAATTCTTCAGGGCTTTCCGGCTCGCGATAAATGTTCCCGGTTCCTGGTTTCAATTGTAAATAACTTCGCTTCCGACGTCTTCGCTAAGCCTCTTTCATTTTTAATTTAGCTACAACTAGCTGCTCTTGGTTAGAACTTTGTTGATCTTTATTTTGTGTCGCTGTCGTTTTGGATCTTCAGTATTGAAATTTTATTCTAAAATAAAATAAAGGCTGACTGACACACTTCACGCAAAATTTTCTACCTTACGAAGGGTAACGAACATACACAATTGCTACGCTAAATAATCCGAGAACCACCACTTAAACTTGACACATTTTGTTAGCCAAAGGTCGCTGTCGACAAGGCTATCCAGAAAGGAAAATCTAATGAAATACCTACTTGTATTTTATTTGATTAAATTTGTTTAGCATTTCTTCTCCGAAAATTCTGTCATCAGCTTCAGTTAATGAATTTTGTGCTTCTGATTTTTTAAGAGGTTGTCAAACACTGTGTTATATAACTATGAGTGAGTTTATGACTATTCCAGGAATATCCAATAAAACCACATTACATAAACTTCACTCACTATCTATGTATGTATCGTTTCGACGCTGCTGATTTTATTTGCATCGCGTATTCCTGGTAGAATAAAATGCCTGTGGGCAGTAGTCACTTACCAACAGGTGACCGCTATGATTGTTTACCAGATTAAAAATTACATTTGAAACCTCGGCAATTTGACGACCCTGTAGCCTAGTTGGTAACGACCCTGC
>DWJQ01000783.1:0-12734 GCA_018248915.1 Hesperia meskei straton
TGGTCATTCATCTGTCAGTTACTAGTGTGCAATGATTGGTCAAATGAATGTCAAATGCGTCCGACAGCGCCTCTTTCTTTTCAGTCACAGAGTACTTTATAATATAGGTACAGATTCAGTCTTAAGTTGGGTTTACAATACCTACCTACGGTTTTGTTAATAATTACATTTAAATGGGAGAAAATTTCAAAGACTGATTTAAAGATTGATCAGTTTTATTTCGTTTGAATTTATTCATATATTATACTCGTAAGTTCTATAATGACATAACATAGTAACGATTAAAATAAATTGATCTATTTATTTGTATTATAGTTGATTTATTTATTGACTTGAATATACATCAATATCAATATTAGGTGCAATAACATCGTTCTTCTATTTCTTCTCTTGTAGTTTAGCTCGATATTCCTGGTCAGGACCCTGCAAAAAAACGGAAACATTGAAATATTGGCAAATAAAGGTTGAATAACAGTAAGTTTCTAATAGTAAAAATAATATTAAGTAGAATTTAAGTGGACAGACAGTCGTCGTACCTTTTTGAAGATGTTGTCTTCAATAAACTTTTTGAATTTAGTAGATCGTCAGCAGATAGGTATGGTATTTTTCTGAAAGCAAAAAAAAAAGAAAATACAGTCTTGTTCTTTCGTTTCATGATGGGAAAACCTGAATTTGAATATAAATTGTAAATATAATAAATGTCTCACCTTTCGTTTTCGGTGTTTTGTCATGTATCCATTATGTATAAAATGTGTATTCCTTTCATTAACAATGTTCCTTGATTTATGTTATGTTTTTGGGTCGTTTTCATTTTTAGGCCTTTATTCCTTTGTTTTTGAGTCTTCGTACTTCCCCTTGAAATCTTAATTTTTCGTGTTGTCTTTTTAAAGGTATTTTATCTTGTTTCCTTATGTATTGTATAAAATATAAGGTCTTCATTCTTCGTTTTCCGGGCTTCTTTCTTCATCTTCAGGTGTTCATTCTTCATCTTTGGGGCTTCTTTTATCATCTTCAGGTCTTCATACTTTATCTTCTTGGATCTTCATCTTCATTCTTCAGTTTTTTATGGTATTTTGCCTTGTTTCCATGTGTGTTTAAAATTTAACTGTCTTCATTCTTTGTCTTCGAGCCTTTATTCTTCGGTTCTTCATCTTTGGCTTCTTTCTTCTTCTCAGGTCTTTATTCTTCATCTTCGACTCTTAATTCTTCGCTTCGGGTCTTCTTTCTTCGTCTGCGGCACTTCTTTCTTCGTCTTCATGTTTTCTTTCTTCGTGTTCGGTATTCTTCGGTTTGCATTAATGTATTAAATTTGTATTCGTTTCTTCTATAACACTTGGTCTTTTTTCATCAACGCTAATCCGTTGTTCTTTCATGGTTTTTTCTCGACGTTTTTTTTCAAGTTTACATTAGTTAAAATCACATCGAGCCTTTATTTAACATTTTAAGGTCTTATCTTCAAATAGTTTTTTGTCATAGATAAAGAAGTTTCTTTAAATTGTTACGTTTTGCAACCAATTCTTTTTGGTCTACGAAGTTAAGGTCTTTTCTCCGATGCTATTTTCAGATCTACCATAATCAATATCATAAGGTCATTAACATTCTTGGTCTTCTGGTCTGCTTTTGTATCTTGGCGTCTTCTTTCTTCCTCTTCTGTTGTTTTATTGTGTATTCTTTATTCAATTTCGAGTCTTCTTTTTGCATCTTCGATTCTTCATTCTTCGTCTTCGGGTCTTCTTTCTTCATCTTCAGGTCTTCATTCTTCATCTTCAGGTCTTCATTCTTCATCTTCAGTTCTTCATTCTTCATCTTCGGGTCTTCTTTCTTCGTCTTCGGGTCTTCTTTCTTCGTCTTCGGGTCTTCTTTCTTCGTCTTCGGGTCTTCTTTCTTGGTCTTCGGATCTTCCTTCATTTTTGGATCTTCTTCCATCATTTTCGCGTCTTTATTCTTCTTCTTCGGGTCTATATTCTTTATCTTCAGGTCTCCTTTTTTCGTCTTCGGGTCTTTTTTCTTCATCTTCGGGTCTTCTTTCTTCATCTTCAGGTCGTCTTTCTTCATGTTCAGGTCTTCTTTCTTCATGCTCAGGTCTTCTTTCTTTATCTTCGGGTCTTCTTTCTTGGTCTTCGGATCTTCCTTCATTTTTGGATCTTCTTTCTTCGTCTTCAGCTTCTTTCTTGGTCTTCAGCTTCTTTCTTGGTCTTCGGATCTTCCTTCATTTTTGGATCTTCTTTCTTCGTCTTCAGCTTCTTTCTTGATCTTTCGGTCTTATTTCTTCCTCTTCAGGTAACTCTTCATCTTCCGGTCTTCTTTATTGATCTTTATTGTTTTGTTTGCTATTCATCTGTAAATCTTTCTTCGACTTCCGCAGTCTTAGTGTTCAGTTCTTAATTTTTGATGTTTCTTCCATTTTTGACTTCGAGTCTTCGTTCTTCATCTTGGGGCTTCTTTCTTCGTCATGGGGGTTATTTCTTCATCTTGCGATCTTCTTTCTTCATCTTCCAGTCTTCTATATTTATCTTTGGGTTTTCTTTTTGCCTCTTCAGGTTCAGTTCTTTTTTCAACTTCGTATCTTCATTCGTAGTTTTCAGCTCTTCATTTTTCATCTTCGGGTCTTTATGCTTGTTCTTCGATTCTTCTTTATTCATATTCAATTCTGCTTAAACGGTCGGTTTCTTCGGGTCTTCTTTATTTATTTTCGGGTCTTCATTCCTTTTTTTCATCTAGATCTTTCTTCGTCTTCAGTTCTTTGTCTTCGGGTATTCTTTGTCTTGTTTTTTTTAAAACCTTGGTTTGTCTTCATCATCTTTGGGTCTTCTTTTATATTGAAAGCCATCATACGGTCACTATATGGTTACCATACGGCATGGCAAAATTTTGAATGACGAGTTTTAATTATTTTCTTGTTCTAATTGCTTCTTTCTTTATCGTAAGGACCGTTTCTCTTTTCTTTTTATTTATTGATGTTTATTTATATCACTATATTATTCACTGATTTTTAGTAAAAATTCTGTTGCATTTCCTTTTATTTTAGTTTTTCTAGTCTTGTGAAGAAATGAATTCACACCCGTAATACTCGGTTAACCACATTACAATTTTTCTCTCCACACCACAGATAACGACACCTCACCTCACTACCACAACTCTGCGAAACTACTTTATGCCTTACTCTGAAAACACTCCGCCACATAACTTTTCTTTGATCATTAGTCACTCCTTACTCCATAACAATTCATCACATTTAATCACAATCTCATATCATTACACTTGTCGTCTACACCTTTATCTTTTTTCACGTTTGTTCCCTTCTATTCTATCTCAGTTATAATAAGCATTTTAAGTCCCATCTTCTGTTTATATCCTTCTTCGCATTTTTCTTATTTCATTCTCGATAACCGGTATTTTAATTCTTTACATTTTCTTCTGTCTTATGTACTCTTAGTTTATTATATTGTATTATTTACTTATTTGACTCGACAAATCTTCAAGTTTTGATTCCATCTTGCAAATAGCTACATATTTCCTCTTGATATCATACGACTTTTTTCTATGATTACGATAATTTTTTGCTGTTTGTATGATATTAATATGCCCACATTGAACTCAATTTGTTATTTTTTACATTCTTTACATTCAGGATTCATCTGTGAACAAAACTTTATCACGGGCCCTAACAAAATTTTAGACATCAATCATTAAGAATTATTTATCATTGCCATTACGTTAGTGTCCATTACATTTTCTTGAAATCAAGTTACAATAATTTTTATTCTATATTAGTTGTACTAATTGCTTTCAGTTCAATAAGAAAGATTACGCCAGCTGTTTAGTTATCTGAAAATTCAATGTTAAGATTTCTAATGTTCTATTTCTGTACCCTTTAGATAAAATATCAATTCTTCAATTATTATGATTATTTACATGATAACTACTTGTACTTACAAAAGTTTTCTGAAATAAAGTTGTATTAAATTGCCTAAATTTATACTAATTAATTAAGATCAGTGGTATTGAAAATTGATTATTAAATTTAATTATATTAAATAGTCATGAATACCTATAGTAGACCCTGGAAAAAACTGCGTTATACACGAAAAATTTACATCCTTACGTTTATTTTAAGACAAATTAAGTATATTTCTAATATACATAAAGAAGTATTTATATAATTAGATTTATTGCTACAACCTGAATCCGTTTATCTGCAAGTCAAATAATTATGGCAAAAACATCTTTCATTGCGTGAATTTTTTGCAAATCATAAAACTAGAAGTTCTTACCGACATAAATTGAGCTCAGGCTTGCCTTTCCAACTTTTGACTTTTACTTATTTTAATGTTTATTTATTTTGCATATTTAGGTTAAATCAATCCTTTTAGGTTCCTAAAATATTCGCTGCTTGGTTTTCAATTTTAATGTTTTTGAATATTGCAACCTGATTTTATCGATTTTGATACTAGAGGCTGGATAGGTCGTAATCTGTGAACAATGCTTCGTATTTTTCATACCAAATACCTACGTACCTATAGCCGTTTTCGATATTTTCTGGTATATTTTAACAGATGCAGCTTTTGGAGAAAATTCTCGGCAAGTAATTGATCATACCTCCTATTCGTTTTATTCCATTTCTAGCCTGAAGTGAGGACCCATGGTTCTTCGATGAGCTGTCACACTTGAATCTGTAAAGATGTCTTGTAAGAATACTTACGGAAAATTTTGCACAGGCCACTACAAGCAGACAGGTAGATATTATTTCGCTCCTTATCAAATAAAATATTGCTTCGTGACTTTCCATGGGTTACCTTTAGGCTTAGGTCTTGGTACATCCGAGTTAGTGATAAACACATTAATCTCGTACCTTTAAGTAGATACAGCAGATACTTTGGACACTCCTATTTCCTGAATCTTGTTAATAGCTGGATCGATGGTAGATACTGGAATTCGAAAGTTTGACCTGCGAACAATTCATTAGGCGGGCAAATAGCTTCTCGTTTCCCTTCTCTGCAATTGCTATTAGGCCAATGCAATACCTTGTGCTGAAGACAGGCGGGTTGTCATTCTTTGCCGAGATTATGTCACTTGCATGCTACAGCTGTATTATTATATGAATAGTTACAATTACAATTCATACCTTCCGAATCATTATTTTTCTTTTTATGGCGATATTGTTTTTTACCTGGTCTTGCTTTAGTATAAAAATGTAATAAAAAATTACAATACCTAATTCTGAAGAACGAAATGCGTGTCTCATAATTCACCATCGCTCGTGCGACTCCCAATGTAATCTCGCTTAATTTCCAACTAATAACATACTTTGCTTTGTACCTGTGTTTGCTATCGGTGCGTCAAACACGATCACAGCTCTGGGAAAACAAGATGCAAATATTTAAGGTGAGGTTATTCCTCACCACGTAAGTACTTGAAGCTTTTGTAAAGTCATACCTTCGCGTGATGAATTAACAATATCATACATGCATACATACATAGGCATTTCAACTGCGTAACTCCAGTCCACTACGATTAAGAAAATGTATAAAATACACTCAAAATTGCTGACCTTTTCGTTAAATGTTTTTGCATACCTTTCCTTACGCGATTGCTCCCATTTTAGCGTGCCCTACTATGTTATTCTGTAAACATCTTCAAAGAAATATTACGTGAGGCTAGCCCTCACTTCTTAACTTCTTACGAAATAACTTTTCAAATGATTAATTTCAAGTAACGTTACCATGTCCGTAGTAGTAAATAGTATTATCCGCTTTTACAGTCTCAACGTTAGTCCCCTTGTATAAAATATTATTACTTACATGTTTTACAACATTATGGGCAGTTCGCTGCATTATTCGTCGGATGTAGCTAAATAATATGTTGCTTTTCAAATAAAATATTGCTTCTCGACTTTCCATGGGTTACCTTTAGGTTTAAGTCTTGATACATCAGAGTTCGTGATGAACACATTAATCTCGTACCTTTAAGTAGACACAGCTGATACTTTGGACACTCCTATTTCCTGAATCTTGTTAATAGATGCATCGATGGTAGATACTGGAATTCGAAAATTTGACCTGGGAACAATTCATTAGGCGGGCAAATAGCTTCTTGTTTCCCTTCCCTGCAATTGCTATTAGGCTAATGCAATACCTTGTGCTGAAGACAGACGGGTTGTCATTCTTTGTTGAGATTATGGCACTTGCATGCTAAAGCTGTATTACTATATGAATAGTTACAATTACAATTCATACCTTCCGAATCATTATTTTTCTCTTTATGGCGATATTGTTTTTTACTTGGTCTTGCTTTAGTGCCAGATTGCTCAAAATGTAATAAAAATTACAATACCTAATTCTGAAGAATAAAATGCGAGTCTCAAAATTCACCATCGCTCGTGCGACTCCCGATCTAATCTCGCAAAATTTCCAACTAATAACATACTTTGCTTTGTACCTGTGTTTGCTATCGGTGCGTCAAACACGATCACAGCTCTGAGAAAACTAGATGCAAATATTTAAGGTGAGGTTATTCCTCACCACTTACGTACTTCAAGCTTTTGTAAAGTCATACCTTCGCGTGATAAATTAACAATATCATACATGCGTTACATAGGCATTTCAATTGCGTAACTCCAATCCACTACGATTAAGAAAATGTATAAAATACACTCAAAATTGCTGACCTTTCCCGTGAAATGTTTTTGCATACCTTTCCTTACGCGATTGCTCCCATTTTAGCGTGCCCTATTGTGTTATTCTGTAAACATGATCAAAGAAATATTATGTGAGGCTAGCCCTCACTTCTTAGCTTCTTGTAAATATAATAAATAAATAACTTGTCAAATGCTTAACTTCAAGTAACGTTATGATGTGCGTCTTAAACTTACTGCAAGTAGTAGTAAATATTATCCACTTTTACAGTTTCAACGTTAGTCTCCTTGTATAAAATATTATTACTTACATCTTTTACAACATTATGGGCAGTTCGCTGCATTATTTATCGAATTTAATGGTTCAACAAGCAACAAATAAAATAAAACACTGGTAAACAGCCGACTGTATCATTCAATACCTTATTTTTTCCTTTAAAAATAATTCTAACTGCACTCTTATCCGACATTAATGAACAAATCCTTTCTGCAACTTTTCTGAGAACAAACAAAAACTTTCCAAATATTACGTGAGGCTAGTCCTCACTAGCCTGTCACTTAAATATAGCCGAAACTTGATCGAAAATTATACCTTACAATGTAATTATCATTCCATTCTTTTCATTATCCCTTATAAATAACGATTACTTAACCGAATTGCTTGATGATCTTGTGTTTTATCTTAATAACAATAACACTCTTAACATTAACTTCAGATATTCGAGGTTAGATTTACCGGTTTGCATTAGAAACAATCTGTGAACAGAGGTAAAAACGAAGCCAAAGTTGTATAGCTAGCTGTAATGCTGACCTGTGCACTATTTTGAGTCTTCCGATATTGTACATAGCTGCTGATTTTCGCTGTGATATCCGCACTAATAACTTAGCGTGTACCATTCCAAAAACGTTTTACCCATGCTAATAGGCAATGCAAAACCTGAGAACATGAAAACAACACCAAACACAAAGGAGGAGTGGCCTCCACGTAATGTTATTGCATAAAACCAATTTATAATTACGCAATCTGATTAGTAGCCTACAATTTACTTCTAAGAAAATTTGTGATACCCGTTTACGCAGTTCCACATTTTGCTACCGTAAGCCCATCGCCTTTACTGACTAACCGTGACTAACCATCTGAAAGCATGAGAATAACCACACAAAGTGAGGGGCGATCCCTCACGTTACAAACATCCAATCAAGTCGTATTATTAACAAGTAATAATAAAATAGACCTTGTACTTGATGGATGCCGATCCCTTGTCCGCATGACTCCTTCACACCCTAAGACCTGAGAACACGCTAGTCACATGCAAATGTGAGGAGTTACCTCACGTAAGGTTTACGATTTAAATCATAAAGATTCAAATATGTGAAATAAAATAACCTGAATTTTGACGTCTCGAGTCTTTCATGTCTTCGATACGTAACGTCCGTACGCTGCGAACCGGTTTACTGTCTCTGAGAACATGTAAATAGCACATGTGACGAGAGGGATTGTCCCTCAATTCTTCCTAAATATTTTTGCATATTTTTTTGCCAAGACTGCAGTAATGCTGACCTGATGCTGTTCACTGGTTTAAGACTCGAATACCAGAAAATCTGCGAACACGAAAAATCGAGAAAGATTGTGAGGATTCACCTCACGTTATTCCTAAAATAGCTATTGCAACTAGCATCTCAGGAGAAAAAACTAAAGATTGATTTGACCTGTATCGATTTTGTGGAGTTCCGTATACGCTGACGTATATCACGCTGAAGACAACGGGCCCGTTTGCCAACCCTGGGAACACGGCAAGTGTAAAGTTATGTGAGGATCTAATCCTCACGCGTGAAACTAAAGTAAGTAGGTATACTGTCAAATGTTGAATTTCTAACCTGTTTTGCAGAACGTGTCTACCACGAGGAATCAAGTTAAGACCTGAGAACACGCGGAAATCAAGTTATGTGAAGAGATGCTTCTTCACTTTTCCAATGGATTCATAACTATACACCTAGATGTTAAGAATCTACTGTGGTAAGTAGCAACGTCTCGCATGCAAACCAGAAACTACCTCAACCATGAACAATTGGACATAAAACACAACATAGAACCAAATTTCTTAGATTAGTCAAGATAATAAGTGCTTCTATTGCAAAGTAAAAGCATTGTCATACCACACCTAATACAGGCGGCACGTTATTAGAGAATTTGGCTTAAAAATCATGTACAGTGCAAACCAAGAATCTTCACTTTGCTTCTACCGTCTAAATTAATGCTATCCAACCAGGCGGGGTAACAGCGTACATTGATCAATCCAAAATTGAGATTATTCTCTCCAACCAAAACCACTTCGATATGCACCAAAAGTCATGTCTTATTCACTTCAATAACAAATACTGGCAGGTTTCGTGCAGTGATTCTATTCAACGTTTCTTGTTGTTAGTCACAGAACATCCTATGCGCAAGCCGTGTTCATGCCATCGACGCTGTACTCTGGGAACAAACTACAGAAAACAAGCGAGGGATATCGCTTACACTATTTTACCGGTAAGACATACAATCATACATACATTGACTGGTGTTAGCTGGTAGCAACTGTCTTACTCCTTCCGCCTTCTATTAATCTAGTCCAACCGTAACGTAGAATGAAGTGCATCAAGAAACTGTCAGTGCAAGCCGTACCGTGGGTTTTGTCTATTTTGCATACTATTTGTCGTGAAAGTTGCGCTACTTTTTTAAACATGCATCAAGTCAAAGCACGAAACCTGGGAACATGTAGAAACAACACAAAATGCGAGGAGTAAGCCTCATGTAAGCCGAAAGTATACATAATAACAAAGTAATTATACATAGAGCTTGTAACTTTACGTGCATTTTCGTTCATGAAAAACCCAGGTGATAACGAGAACTCTGAAAACATGGGAACAAAACAACACAATATTGTGAGATTTACTCCTCACTTTAGCACAGCGACATTGTACAGTGAAACAAGTAAATAAACTTGAATTTTAAAACTGCTCACTTGCATTTTAACAACTGCTGAAGTCCAGTCATTCATGCGTCTGATAAACACGACACGACCGCAATAAGAAACGAGTAATCGGCTCTGCGAACATTAGCACAATAACACGTTACGTGGAAATTTCTTCCCACGATCGCAACAAACATGCAATTCTAAATGAAAGTTTCAAAAGAATTAATGATGCTGGCTTGTTTGACGTTGTCCGTTTCGTAAATCGTACTCCTTTCAATAGTAACGGCGTTCATGGGCCCGAGACACACACGACTTGATCGAAGTTATTTTCCCTGAGAACACGATAAACAACAAAATCGTGCGAGGATGTCCTCCTCACTTTAACTTAAAAACAGGATTTTAAGTCAAGAAAATTTCCACCTGTATCGATTTAGACGAGTAGTGAATGCTCCGTACTCAATGACAGCGAAGCGCGCTTAGCTGCAATACCTGGCGCTGGGAACAATAGTATAAGAACACGTTGTGAGAATTTCTCACGGTCGCAAATAATGCGCAATTCTAAATAACGTTATAGAAGTTGTACCCGCAGTGCTTGATAGAAAAGCGGCATAAAGCCGCTGACAGAAGGAGTAGTATACCGACCGGCATAAGAAGCCCGAAGACCGGCTGAAGTAGTCCACCCATGCAGAGGCAGAAAGCGCAGTTGCAGAGTAGCCTGCAGACGAAGAAGTAACTCGCAGATGCAGACGTAGCCCGCAGACGCAGAAGTATCTCGCAGATGCAGAAAAGCCCGCAGATGCAGAGGCAGCCCCAACACGCAGAAGTAGCCCGCAGATGCGTAGCCCGTTGATGCGCAGCTCACTGATACAGAAGTAGCCCGCAGATGTAGAAGCAGCCCGCAAACGCAGAAGTAGCCCGCAGACGCAGAAGTAGCCCGCAGATGCAGAGTAGCCGGC
Organism: Hesperia meskei straton; assembly: GCA_018248915.1. Classification (NCBI taxonomy): domain Eukaryota; kingdom Metazoa; phylum Arthropoda; class Insecta; order Lepidoptera; family Hesperiidae; genus Hesperia; species Hesperia meskei. The sequence continues at coordinate 10,548 of DWJQ01000783.1, forward strand.
AGATGCAGATGCGAAGCGAAGTCTATCGTGAGACCTGGCGAAAGTAAAAAATTATATTTAGTAAAATTTAAAATTGCTAAATTAATATTTACAATTACTTAATTTAGGCTTTTTTTTATTGCACTAAGTAAAAGATAAACCAAACTTGTATTTTAATAGAGGCAATTACTAACTTTACTGACACAATGATGTTTAATTCAATTATTTTTAGTATCTGCATATGAATGAAAATTGTCAAATTGGGTCTTTGAAATGGTGAAGACTTGGATATTTTTTTAGTGTAGAAAAAATAATAGTTGAAGGACTTTACTTACAAAATTGAACCGGTGGCTAGCTCCGACTTGTTGGTTGAAATTTTCTAAGCCGCGCACACTGCTTGCTGTCTGGATGAACGCGACTTGAATACTGGGCTGGGCCGATTCACGCCGACGCAGGATTCGCTGGCTGGCCGAGCCCTGTAGACCCGATGACTGGTACGGGTTGACTCAGGCGCTCGACAAGCCGACCTGGTTCACTGAGCCCACTGGACCCGAAGACCGGCATGGGATGGCTCCGTGTGCCCAACACGCGGCCCTAGCTGGCTGGGCCCACTGGACCCGGAGACTGGCATGGGATGGCTTCGTACGCCCGACGCGTAAGACAGGCTGGCTGGGTGCTCACCCGAAGACCGTCATGGGATGACTCCGTGCGCCCGACACGCGGGCCTGGTTGGCTGGGCCCACTGGACCCGTGGACCAGCGTGGTATGGCTCCGTACGCCCGACACAAAGGCCTAGCAGGCTGGGCCCACTGGACCCGAAGACTGGCATGGGATGGCTCCGTACGCCCGGCGCGTAGGCTTGGCTGGCTGGGCCCACTGGACCCGGAGACTGGCTTGGGATGGCTCCGCGCGCCCAACACGGGCCTGCAAACTGGGCTCACTGAACCCGAAGACTGGCATGGGATGGCTGCTTACGCCCGGCGCGTAGGCCTGGCAGGCTGGGCCCACTGGACCCGGAGACTGGCATGGGATGGCTCCGTATGCCCGACGCGCAGGACTGACTGGCTGGATGCTCACCCGAAGACCAGCATGGGATGACTCCGTGCGCCCGGCACGCGGGCCTTGTTGGCTGGGCCCACTGGACCCGGAGACCAGCGTGGAATGGCTCCGTGCGCCCATCACGAAGGCCTGGCAGGCTGGGTTCACTGGACCCGAAGACTGGCATGGGATGGCTCCGTACGCCCGGCGCGTAGGCCTGATAGCTGGGATGCCCGACCTGGTTGGCCTGCCTGACTGGACCCAATGAACCCGAAGATCTTTCAATGTCTGTAATAGACTCAATGACTGTTACCTTACAAGCCTGAGCCATAGGCCGGGCTGAACTCCATTACTGGCTGAATATTAGTTATCTGGGTCTCTACCTACTGAACCACTTACAAAGTGCACTGCCTCAGTAGAAGACTATTATACCAAGTAGCAGGTAGGTACGTTAAATATCAACTGAATACTGTTTGTTGATGGGTTGCAATTAGTATTATATATAAGGTACCTTGTAGTCAATGGCCAACCATCATTGCAGACCAAAAAGTAACTCAAAAGAAATATTGAATCTTATGATAATATTGCGTTCAATATCTTGGGGAGAAGTATTGATTCTTTTTGTAATTTTATACACTACAAATACTATACTACTACTACTACAATAGAAATTAGGTAAAGAATACCACTAGATACGTAGGCGGACTGGCTCGACAGCGCGTAGTCTCAGGCGAGAGATGAATACGCAGCCTCGAGCAGGACATAAAGCGCGTAGTGACGATCGGGGGCTAGCAACCGCAACCTCGGGCAGAAGACGTAACTCGCAGCCTTGTGGAGACTTAGCCCGTCGCCACCTACAAGAGATGTAGCTCGCAATCTCGGGCGAGAGATGAGGCTCGAAGCCTCAGACAGAACAAGTAGGGCGTTACCATAGGCAGAAGTAGCTCGCAGACTCGGGCAGATGAAGCTCGAAGCCTCGGGCAGAATAATTATGGCGTTACCACAGGCAGAAGATGTAACCCGGAGCCAAAGGGTAGATGCAGTAGAAGATGACGCCGCCGCCCCGTGCAGACGGGCAGACGCAGCGTGCCGCCTCGGGCAGATGCAGCGCGCGCCGTCTCGGGCAGATGCAGCGCGCGCCGTCTCGGGCAGATGCAGCGCGCGCCGTCT
>DWJQ01000784.1:0-12726 GCA_018248915.1 Hesperia meskei straton
AAAAAAAATAATTCACCGATCTTTTGTTTATTATTTTTTTATCTTTGTTGGTAAGTTGTTGATGATTTTTTTTTTATTCGAAATTTAGTACTTGACGTGTGGTCATATATATGTAATTATCAGCGAGATCTGACGAGTAGTTTTTATGGGACCATACCAAAAGCACCACCTTTCAAGGAAATAAAGAATCATCAAAATCGGTTTACCCACCACGAAGTTATGGGGTCACAAACTTACCAACAAAGATAAAAAATAAAAAAAAAGATCGAGTGAATTATTTTTTTAACTTTTCTTTTTGTGCATTTTGAAATACAGTCCAACAGTTTTTATGAAGATTCATTCATAGTCCTTGGAATTCGAGGTTTTGCCATTTTTATGTCTTACGGCACTCAACTAAAATAGTAGACGTCATTTCTACAAAGTTATAGGACAGCCTCCTTCGAATTGTGCCCAAAAATCGTGTCAGTGGCGCTCTTTTTTTGATTTTGGTATTTCATAAAAAAAGCTTATTGGTAATGCAAAGTATTTCCCACATTTTCAACGCAATTAGTTTTGATGATCCGATCAGCAAAACTGATCGAAGGTCAAAGGACTTGACGTAATGGACCATGTTGTAAGTACCTACTGCCGTTTTAAGCGGTAAGCTTGTTTAAGTTTTAAGCTTGTCGTTTCTGGGTTCAGTTCCAAGGAAAGTAGAATATTACTCAACGATACCTTTGACAGATATTGACATTAAAATTATACGGTTGGTAAAAATATTTAGTCCAATTCAAAATACGTAATACTCTTATGTTTAAAATCCATTGATGTAGCGGCGCGCGAACTGCGAACAAGAATTAATAATTCGGGAACGTCGATACCATTTGAGATTCCATGAAAATCTATTGAGGGTAGTATGCAGCGCATAGCTACTGTTTCGTCTGCTAATGCTTCAGTACTCTATCACCTATTGGATTGATCAAATTAGGTCAAAATTTTACATTTTGAAACGTTGATGTAGCGTCATGTGACATGTTTTGGAGAAATATGACGTAGGGGCATCATGTTGTATTTCTTAAGGCATTTCAATATCGCTGTGCAAACTAAATACCTAAATGGTCGAGCAGCGTCTTGGAGGGATATAACTTGAAGTGTGGCGAAAGATAGGATGGAAAACTTCACCTAAGCTTTTAATTAACTTTTATTTAATTAATACAATAACAACAAAGATACGCTTAGCAGCATACGTGTAAAATTTCAGATTAATAATATCTTTTCCAATGCTATTAACTCGAGGACGTCATGTGCAGTTGAATCCAACTGTTGATGCAATCAGAGCATGCAATGCTGAGGCCATCTATCATACCCTAATCGAAGCCCATCATGCATCGCATAGTAAAGTATCACATTGTATTTATGACCGTTCGTAAGTGTACATGATTTATCCCAGCAATTATCCTGAATGGCTTTACAAATTCAAGCATACAGGACATTACTTGAAGGACGACCTTAAAGACGGCGTTGATTATAATATTATTGATATTGAAAGGAAACATAGAGCGCTGAAATTAATTGTAAGCCAATCAAAGAAAAATGATCACCGTCCAATTACCAGTTACGGAGAAATTCATAGACAATCCTACTACAATATTTTGTATATTCCATTGAAACCGGTAAGAGATGATTACCATTAGTTAAATATTTTGCAGTTCCAATAATCACATAGACACGATATCCTTCTCTATTGAAATCGGTTTAAAAGCATGATCAATTTTATTCATTTCGTGGGTCTACAATTTGCAAATACGTCCTCTTATAGATGGACAGCAGAAACGTCCAAGATTCCATCAGGATTTGTTCATGAATGACTGCACTTTGCTGTCTCACAGTTAGGCTGGAAATTGAATTCGGAAATGATACATTCGATTTCATCTTAAAGTATACTACTGTAGTTTACCAAAAATTATTATTAAATACAACCAGACTTAATTCTGTGTTTTTACGGATTTCCGGTAACCCTGGAACCATCGTTAGGAATTTATAAACTCAATAATATAATTATATTGGAAGTTATACAAGAGTTATACACGAGTGAAATACAATGTTGCCCAAAAACTTTTCGTCCTGTTTCAAACAAGAATTAAACTTCGGAAAAAACTTTCTGTGAGTTCAATAAATAAGTATTAAGATAAATCTTTAATTTTGTCTCAACATTTACCGGCTTAAACTGCACATTAATATAAAAAAAAAAGATAATCTTGTATACAATATTTGCAATTTACATTCTGGTTAAAATTTCAGTACCTCGGGAATTCATATACGGTCCGGCGAAACACGCTATGAATGGATTTTTTTAAACATTGCAATAAACCAACCAACGAAACAAACTCATAAAAATAAAACGGGAGGAGGTTCATATTTATTACTAGTGGACACCCTCGCTTCGCTTCGGGAGACTTGTTGCTCCGCTCCTATGGCTAATAGAGTGATGTTATATAGCCTAAAGCCTTCCTCAATAAATGGTCTATTCAACACAAAAAAAAATTCAATTCGAACCAGTAGTTCCTGAGATTAGCGCGTTCAAACAAACAAACAAACTCTTCAGCTTTATAATATTAGTATAGATGTTGCTAAACATCGCCAAAGAGATTAAGTTTCCTATAGCGAGGTTCAGTAGGTATTGTTAGTAACTTTTTGTGTAAAAACAGTAAAAAAAAAAACATTGTAGATAACAGCGCAGCTGTGGACTATAGATTTCGGCCGCCAGATGACTCCACGCATAATTTCTAAACGCTTTTATATCCAAGCAAAATCCGGTTAAAAATTGAAACTGTCAAAACGATGTTACAAATAAAACTGCAAGAGCGAATTGATGGAAGCGCCCATATCCGGGTTTAGGATAGGTGCCTGTGTCTGAGGCATCAATAATTCCATCCTGCTGCATGGAATTCCGCGGAATCCCCTGGAAACACGGTCTGTCACTTTGTTGGATAAAAGCTTTTAAAGGTTACACAGTACGACAAGGTAAAGTGATAAAACATTCTAAAATTCTAATACATTTTTAACCGAACTTAACATAAAAAAATCTAAGTATGCCGAATGTACATATAAATATCTAACTTAATTAAAGTTATGAAATGATCACCCATGGACATATATTTTTTGTTTGTGGTCGGCTCAATTCCATTACTTCTTTAATGTCTTATATTATTTTTGATTCTTTAAAATCCTACTCTTCATCTGCATCTACCAATTTTAATACAAGATCGACAATTTGCATTTGTAAATAATTTAAAGTTTGTTTCAGGTAGGTACTATTTGTGAAGATTATTTGTATTACCTTTGATTATATAGTGTATTACATAATATTTTGTTTCTTTATACTCAAGTAAACAATACCATTTTTACAAAAAGTTTACAAAAGCAAACCCGGAATAAATACTCCACCAAGTCTAAGTTTACTACATTTGTAGGAAAACATTTACCTACTTGTGACTATTATAAATGCGAAAATAACTGTGTCTGTTTGTCTGTCTCACGCGTAACCTGAACCTGTTTAGAATTTCAGATAAAACGTGGTAAAGACAATTTTAAGACCATGAAAAGGACATACTACTGTTTCTTATTCACATTCTCTTGAATTTTAACAGAATTTTATTGTTTTTGGACTTAGGAGCCCGAACGAATGCTCAAGTATACTAGTTACTACGCAATAAATTGGAAGCTGCAGGTGACCAAATAAAATCCTAAAACGTATCCATTTACCAACCAAACTATTTAGTGAGAATATTTATTTGTACGGGGAGGTCGTGTGCAGTGTGGTGAGGCGAGCCGGTGCCATGCGCCTAGTTTCAGGACTAGGTTGGAAGCAGAACGTTCGCATCAATAATTCGGCGTCGCATAGCACGGATTTCATGGAAATCCCATGAGAAGACGACCGAACTGGAAATCTATAATACTTCCATTACGTAGCTACACCTACAACTAACCTTCAACTTGTCAAACTACACAATTATGTAGGTATTTGGTATATGTTTTCAAGATAAAATAAAATTTCACAATTTTGTCAGAAAATTATGTATAGTTTGATATTAGAACTGATAAAACTAAGTTAAGATTGTTCAAAATAAGGGGTTATTCCCAAAGTTAAAAAACATTGGACGCGTAACAGCTTGTGGCAAGTCGTACTAACAAACTGACCAGCAACATTCTTAATACTACCCTCAACTGGACTAACTACTTATTTTGCACCACTCTCTAGGTATTTTAGTTTTTATTTTATTCCATGCTCGTTTGCTTCCATTAAAAAGAGTTGAATTGAGTTGAGTTTCCCTGTTTCAGAGGGCAAGTAAAGTTGTAGTTGCCCCGATTGCTATTGTTAGAGACAAGTACTTATAGCCTTGTCTGAGGCCTTTTTTTGCGTCATAAAAACTTCCTATAGGTACCACATTGGCCATTTACCTCCCCCTCCCCAAAATTTAACTGGAGCAGCGTGATAGCACTACCATAAATGAGCTGAAGCCAAAAACAGTACAATTTTGTAGCATCTACTTCCAATTACGCCTCTCTAAAACATCCATAACCAATAACAAACTCCGGCGATGCCGCGATGCGGTGTTGTAAATTCCAATCACAGTGTACAATGCGTAATTGAAGGATGGTTTTCGTTCGACAGTCGTTCCCATCAGCGTTGTTCAATAAAACAAATCGAAACTACACTCGCAAATAAACGAATCCGTGATGAAAAGCAAACATCACTAAACACATAGCAGAGATATAAAACATTCGTAGTCGATTGAACCATATTAGGTGTTAGTTCCGCGAGTCGAGTGCTGCCATTAATAATTCCCGGTCAGATTTCGCCGGGGCCCTGGGGGATGAACCCTATTCCCCGAATTTATCGCTCTCAAACATATTAACGCGTTGCAACTTTTCATACGACATTGGAACTGCAACTGTGTTAAACTTTCGTTCGTCTTTGTTCTCTCTTCGTCGTGATGGATAGTACATATGTATGTCCGGCAGTTAATAAAAATGAATTCTCAATAAAAATAGAAATAATGGCACTGCAGTACAGTAACTTGCAAGTGATCTATACATCTATATATGGAATTTCTTTATATGTTCTATTCCTTATTCTCATTTTCACTATTCCTGAAAGACTGATCTATTCAAACAAAATAAAAAGAGCAGAATATCAAAATCACATATCTCTCACATCTCAGATCGACTTATCTTAAAGTTTGGTAACAACCTTTCACCTACTCGCTGTACTTAAATACTTTGATAGCTTTTCTTGCAAACTAAAATTCAAATGCGATCGAGAATCCAAGTTTGGAAAGAATGCTTTAACCAGATTTAAGTTGAAGTTGCTGACTCTCACTAGTTTAACGTGAGATCATACTTTATGTGTTACAGTGTGAGTGGTCCTCACTCTGTGATCATGTGGGGTTTAGGATGATAGGATGATACGGTCTTCATGTTTCGAGCACCTCTCATCTCGAGCATGTAGATCGACACGGATTACTTTTTGATGACAAAACTTGAGCTGCTTAATGATGTTACTATTTGTGTGGCAGGGTTTTCTAGAACAAAGGATATTTTATCTTATTACGGAATTAAAATAAAAAATATATTTCTGGATAGAGGAGTGATTATAACTTAATGGTTTGAACGATGGAGTCCCGAACAGGGGAAATAGGGTTCACGTCCAGTACCTACCTACAATTTTCAAGAATTATGTGCGAATAAGAAATGTTAATATTAATTATTTCGGTGAAGTAAAACTTCCCGAGGCAACGTGTAGAGCAGACCTGAAAGTTCTCCATAAAGTTTTTGAAATAGGAATGTGATGTCCTCCAATTGGCCAGCGTGGTGGAGTATGACCTGTAACCCTCCCATGCCCAGCAATGGAATAAATATGACGACAACTAGGCATTAGCTATATTAGTGTGTCTAACATATCACAGTTTGATTGCTCACCCTATAAAATACACAAATGGATCGAATAATGAAACATTTGAAAATTACAGTCACTTAGGTATTGATCATGCATAAATAACCGTACACCACGTACCTCACTGTCCAAATAACAGGTTTAACGACCATTAAAGCCATGTTAAAGTTGTTACGAAGCGAACCACACCAACCGTATAATTTCACTAGCCCCGTCCACGGCCGACGAACTCAATTTTGGACAGATACAGTGGGTTATGGAAATAGAATCGACTGAGTTTAACTTAAAATTACAGTTAGTGATGAGAGGTATCATATGCGCTGCCTAAGTTATTACGAAAATAACCGAGGACAATTTGAACCTAGCGTTAGAGATATTCTGAACTAGTAATAGTTACTACACGAGGCTACGGACGCGTTGATTAGAAAATTGCAGGAATTTCGTTACGGAAACGTTACATGAACAAAAAAGCCTCCCAGGAGGATTAAAAATCCTGAAAATAGTTTTAGTAATAATTAAACACACTACCATTAACGCCAGACTTGTTAATGTCTCTCAGCCCAGGAATAGACGTAAACGGACCGGTAGATGACTCAAAATAATTTCGTGAATATTCTATTATTCGTTAAGCAATAATTTATAGATTAACATAGATTCAAACCGTTTGGTCAAAACTAAAGTCATCCCATAACATATAAAAGTTTCCCCGGTGTTCCTATAATCCTTTGCTCTATACAAAGAACAAGTTAGAACATGGAACAGGTTTCGTAAACCCATTAAACATGAAACAAGCTCAAACTGTTGTTCTTGCAAATTCCGCGTTCGGAATTCTAAATTCTTTTGCCGTTATCGTTAAAAAATTACAAGTCGGAAACTCTGGTTCCGAACTACCTTCGCGAGTCATTCTTTATGGAAGCCCAGAAGACTTACAACTTTTAAGCTCTTCGGCAGCGTATCAAGCATAGGTAACTTTCCAACTAGGTATACTTACTAAGTATGAATACTTTGTTAAGTCTTCGCAAAGTCACATAAATATACGGGCGGTGTTCTCATTATTAACATAACTGCAGTATGTATGCGTCAGCAATATTAATGTTGCCTACCTATTTTTAAGACAAAAAATATTTAATTATATATTTATCTAACCACAATGAAGTAATTTAAATAAAAATCAATGTGACAGTATCATGTAAAGCCGAAAAGTTACAATACATAAACAACATAAAACTATAATGGTGCATTCAGACTATGTAACAAAACATGTTATAAAACATAGTTAAATAACATGTTTTACAAATGTGGAAGCTATGTGTTACAAAACAAAGTTATACAACATGTTAATAGTTTTTGCAACAATGTTATAGGTATGCTATATTTTAAGAAATGACACGCATTGAATTGTTTATAACACTGTTGTATTACAATGTTACTTTAATGTGTACGGTCTTGTTACATGTTTCATTGTTAGACAACATTGTTAGAAAGTGTGGACGTGGTATAAAACAGAAGTTATATAACATGTTACATAATCTGTACGCACCCTAATAGATATTACATTCCTTCCCTTTCAGTGCGTGTCTTACATCAATCAATCAGTTTATAAGCAACAAAATGTCAGTTTAAATCACAGCTAACAATAAATTTTCCACTTTGGACTAAGAGACAGGTCTCTGGAAGCAAGGACGGGTTCTAGTGTCAAATAAGTTTATTGCTTAATCAAGTGAGTTATCCCCGGGATTAGAGTGACGCGGGTTCCGGTGGCGGGCAGACGCGGTGGGTACGCCAGCGGGAACTGCCGGCGACTGTTTACTCAGGCTAAAAGCTTTTGATTTCTTTGATGAACGTCTCGATAATGGTCGGCTGTTGGCCTAAGGTGTGAGAACAGACGGTTTGATAATTTTCATTTAATTTATTATTTTCGGAACTCAAGATCTGTTCGTATGATCTTGAAGGTCGTAAACGGTTACGACTTACGGTTTACTTTGAAGTTCAGATAAACAGAAGGGTGTAACAAGTCTGACGTATTATTATAGTAATTAATATGTATTTTATTCACATGCAACAGAGAGATTGTGACATTTTTTATGTAAATACCTAGGCGATAATTGAGCAGATATATTATCATTCGAATTTAACTATTATAAAGCTATACGATATTCCGACCAATATTAAAACATGGAATCAATTTATGGTAAGGAGACGGGTAGAACCACCTTCCCTCATGAGTACTTTATTTAACAGAGAACGCTTCAAGATGCAAAATGATCTTTTGCTGAAATGAATATACCTAAATGAAAATCAGACATTTAAAAGGTCGCAAGAGTCACACAGTTTGAGAAGATAATATGCTACATACTCTACTCGCACCATGAAATTTCATGGATATGAATTTAAAACTACCTAATAAACATTTCAAGTAAATAAATACCGAAGATCCAAAAACATATCCAAAAACCATGATCGATAATAATTATCGCCGGTTTCGGTTGTTAATCCAAATAAAATCAAACAAGCTGCATTAGGATATCAATTAAAAGTGTTATTTCCGCGTCAGCTTCCAATTTGCGCCAAAATCAAAATCGACTGATCATACATCAGATGAGTTTTACGCATAATGAAAGACCTATTTCATTTGAATGATTTCTATTTGCGCAATTCCAAGGCTATTTAAAACAATGCAAATGTAGAGTAATTTGAATTTACTTTTCTTTGAAGATCTCGGGTGCTTTAAAAATTGACCCTCTGCTTGGCCATTTAATCTTAGTATAGTATACTTGGTTGTTTTATTTTAATCAGTTCTAAAAAAAGTATTATATCACTTATCTAAATAGTTCCGTCGTGACATTATATATAAACCTATTAGCCGAGGCGAGGGACAGACAGTTACTAGTTAATTATGGATGATTATTTACTAGCTAACTGCTGCCGTGTCGTCTATTCGGTGTCAATTTGGAATGAGTTACGTTAAGTCCGCCACCGCGGTGTCGTATAATTATAGACTTGAGGGAATGACCCAAAAACTTAGTGTGCGGGTTATTTACTTATTTTCCTTCCTACATTACTCAGTCATTTTGAATAATGTATGAATTTTAACAATTCATCTGAAATTATTCGTTGTGGTCCCTAAGAGTAAGTCATAGTCAATTCTGGAAGTACCTTTTCCTTTTTCGCGCATCGGAAATAGTTGCTATTCCGTTACTAGGTACAGGCATAATACATAAATATAATCGCGATTGCCCCAAAAATTGAGATGATTGTTCCTATACATATAAAGTAGAAAATAGCTTTGTATCTTTTGCAATAGTTACGTAAACCAGTCAAAGCTTTATACATATAACGATAAATTTTGTCCTTATGTCAACTTCTTAAACGGTTATCTATAGATACCTATTTCTTATTCCGCGGTAACAGATCCATTTCGCGTTGTGAATGGTTTCCTAGGTATAATATAATTTATTACCCGTAAAGTAAATGACAAAATATGCTAAGTGTAATTTTAATCCAGTGCTTTTTTGTTCAAACAGATGGACTGAAAAAATCTGAAGAAATATATTTAGAATTTTTATATCGACAATAACGCACTATTTTAATATAACAAGGGTTAATATAATACAACAAGGGTTAACAAGGCGCAAGTTGTCCTTGTATGGATTGGTGGATGGGTGTGTGACATCCATCTTTAGGCCCATCTAATCTTCAGATGATTGTAGTTAAAAATTAAAGACATTAATAAAAGATTGTAGAAAAATAGTCACTAACTGTTCACTCTAAATTAGGAAACGTGAGCTTCACATAAAGCTAACATGTCGTCATCAAGCCTGTATGCCTCAAGCTCACTGGAAAAATTTCCTTATTCCACAAACTTGTGAAAAATTTTTCTTTCTAAACCCCGGAGCTACAAGCGATTCTAGGTTTATTCTTAGTATATGTAAACAGAAATCCAAAATCTATTCGCAGAACTGACCGAATGCCCTTAATAAGGGTTTACGAAAACTTCAGGGACACAAGTTGGCCTCACGAGTTGTCATGACGGACCATATTTCAAAGTTTATTTTCGGTGGGTCCTTCAGTTATTATGAAAAAAGTTTTAAGACTTTCTATGTAAATTCAGTTATGGGTTTGTCCAGGGAAGCGAACGTAATACCTTATGGTGATTGGGTTGAGGTGTTTTCGAATGGATTACGACGGCATATTTTGACGTAAGAAGACTGCTGAGAGTTGAAATAATGGTTTGTGACCTAAGATTTGTTTTTGGGGTTTGTATCTCGAAGTAAAAAAACGAACCCTTCGTGTCTGTGTGTCTGTCAAGACAAGTTTCTTCAGAAACGAGTAGATGTAGCAAGCTGAAGTTAATATCAAATACCTACTTAAGTCTGCAATACCTTGGAACAGAGAAATGATCCAAATTCTAACTGTACGCAATCAGAAGATATTGCACTTTATGGTCCGTTAATGTCGCATATTTTGTCGCTTGCAAGGTAATCAAAATCCCAGCGGTAAGAAGGGCAAACTTATAGTAACTACAAATAAGGGAAAAGGTACGAAAAATGTTAATTTATAGGTATGTTATTATATCCCAGAAAAAAGCAAACTTCATAATAATCATCAGTGATTGTTACTGATGATAATGTATAAGTTTTATCCCAGAAAAACAGATGTTAACGAGAACATTCTATTGACAAAGATAATCCGATAAAAGGAAATGTCTACTATTATTGTCATAGCTATTTTACTACCCTTATTATTCATTTTTAAATATTACCTACGAGTGTTCTGGCATCGATCAGAGACAGTAAAATCTCATCGTGTAGCAGAGCGTAAATGCGGCTTGGATAAAAATAGACCTCTAGAATAATACAAATATTATAGAGTGCACTTTATCTACTGCTTAACGTTTCATTTCAGCGTGTTCTCGTTTCAAATAATGGAGGAATTTCGCTGACAGACTGAATGTTATAGAATTAAAATTTCCGGTGGCGTCCACAAGAATCTGATCAAAGCTTTATGAGGTCACCGAGCACAGAGTAATTAAATCTTGATCAACGATTGGAAACTTTTTCTGCTTTGATGGACGCTATTAATTAAAGATAGTTCATCGGATTTATCGGCAGTTACTTCTTTAATTGGTGTCTTTAGAAGGAATTTAAGATTTAAATTCGTTTTAAGTATTACAGAAAGAGTTTGGATATTACAGCTTTTTCTTGTCACTAATTATGTCAATAATTATTGAGATAATTATAGACAACTAGTTCCAACTCTGGTTTCGTCCGATAAGAGATAGTTTTCGTGACGTGAGATAACGTGGAAATAATTAAAAATAGCCTTCGTCATTTTCCAGCCTCCTAGTTATCTCGACATTCAAAAATTAATACTATAATATTTCTCCATTGTAGCGTAAAAGAAGGACAAAGAAACAAAAAACTTGCACACTTTAAATAGTAGTAAGTATGGATTTTCACGCTTACTGAAATATGTGGTTAACCCATAAACAATTGAGACAGTACAAATACAGTAAAAATAATATATTGTACATATAAATCGAAACGGTAACACACTTAAATACAATTTATTGTTGACAATGATAAGTAACAGAAATAGGAGGTAACGTAGGTAATATAGAAATTGCCTCAACAGGCAGCCTTTTCAGTCCACCTTTTGAACGTAGGTATAAGGATACTTTGTAGAAGGAAGTTATATGAATTACCTATAATGGAGGCTCTTGAAAGAGTTATTGTTGTAATTTCCAATACCTATGCAAACAACAATATTTCCTTGACTATTTTTAATAGCCCGTTATTTTGATACGCTCAAGGCAAAAGAATTGCAGACTAAATATTGTATTGCGGTTTCCACACGGAACGAAATGAATTATTTGACATGTTAAAAGCTTCTAACAATGTAAAGCATAATACGTTTTCAAGAGAACGTACTTAGCGGGTACTTAGGTACCTACTCAATAACCTTTTAACAGAGTATTTACTCGGTAGAGAGGAGTCTTTGAGTTTAGTAGTAAAATTCGAATGGATACCTACTAAATAATAATTAGTTTGAACTGACTTCAAAAAACAAGGTTCCATGTTTATGTGTACCTATATTTTTTCGTAAAGTAAACCAATTTTTTATTAAAAGTTGTTTTATATAAGGACGTGCGATGAAGATGTAATTTAAACCTTCGACCTTCCTTTTACCAGAAGCTTTATTAGGCCATGGTGACTCGGTGTCTCTTGTAGGGTGGTTTTGCTCAATGCTAGTTGAATCTGGCACTATAATGGCGACTAACGAAGTTGTTTCTCTGGCTACCAATTATTAAGTATTAGTTAGGAGGGTGCATTCAGGATTCACGGGCGCCAAATTATACACTTCCGCATTTATTCGCGTTTATTCATATTGAAGTTGGCACGGGTCTCCTCATTATTGAGAAGGCCTAGAGCATACTCCACCACGCTGCTCCAGTGCGGATTGGTGGAGGGGTTAGTGTTTTCAGGCCACCCGAAGGCCTCCGACATGGCTTAACGACTGCTATCTATCGAGAACAACCGTGACCGACGGTTTTCCGTGCCCTTCGAAGCACGGAAGTGCTCAAGAAATTTTACCACTAGTGAACCTCACGAAGGGAAGCAACTTGTACCAATGACATGAGAAAACACACCAACGTACGGTATGAATGATGGTGCATCATTAAAGCTTCCTTTGGGAGCGAGGAAGGTGCTATTTGCATGAAGACATTGTGGCAAAGGGAGATCTCCCGCCAGGCGAGACGACATGCCTGAGGGGCGGCCGGGCCCCGAGTG
>DWJQ01000785.1:0-12726 GCA_018248915.1 Hesperia meskei straton
AAGAGAAGACTTAATTTGTACATTAAAAAATATGTTGCATGGAAACTTGCCTTTCAGAATGCGCTACTTAGTCTAGTTTTAGTTTTAAACTTATATTAATTAATTCGTTGTTAACGTAGTTACATACATACTACATATTATATTTTTAAATAGTAAATGTCTTCCAACAACACAATTTAAAGTTATCATGAGACAGATGTGTAACTTAAAATGTCATTAAGGTAAAATAAAGTATTGTCATCGGACCTATTGCTTTCTAACATATAAAATAACCATTTATATCCGGTTGGGTAAAGTTGGCAGATTTCTAAGCGAACTTTTCACTTACAGTTGGTTGTTTGTTGCCAACGCCCAGGAGGAAGTGACTCAAAATTGAAAAATCGTGTTTGTCTCAATATTTTATAGCATTGGTACGGAATGTAATAAAATCTCAAAATAGATCTATTACGTTCGAAGTTGATTTAATTAGTAATTAACATTTTTTATTTTTTTTTTCATCATGTAAAGACTTGAAAACTAGTATTAGAAAAAGAGACATTTTCTAGAAAGTAATGTATGAGTTTACAAATTTTGTTACTTGTGTTGTTGACATCTGAGTAGATTTTTCGTTTAGACGCACCCCAGCGTAGCAGTCAGCTTATGATGGAATATAAAATGACCTAATTGAACGCGTTAGCAACATTTGATATTTGTAGCCATTGAGAAGTTTCTAATAGAACCAATGCGCTCTGTAGGTGTCAAGTCATGTTTGTTATAAAATACATTGTTAACTCCATCGATACAATACTCGTAGTACCTAATTCCAATTCAGCATTCGAAATTTCGCCCAGATCTACATACTACATAATTATATAATACATACAAAGCAAGGAAAATACCAGTCATTAAAAGAATACTCTTTTTAACAAAAAGATAAAACCGGACATTCAACGTCTTCGTTCTTCCAATAGTCCTTCTTAACAATTTTTTATTCACAAAACTAAGGACTTAAAATTATTAAAAGGCTTAGTTTATTAAAATCTCTGAATAGCCACTTGTAAGTGCATGATCTGCTATTGTTAATCGAGTATCATTGTTTTTAATACCAGTCAGTACCCATTGCGGGTTTCTCGTATTGTCTGCAGTATTTTGTTTTCGCGACAGCCGGAAGCGGATATAGAGGGAGACAGAATAATAGCCGTCGGAAATGGTCAGACATGGTGGATTCTTACTTTTTTCTCTCGTACACTGGACATTGCTAACTCAATACCAACAAAGTTCCCTTTACGGAATTCGATGTTTTATTGCTTTCTGCATAGGGGTTGTAATCGCGTAGTTTTTGGGTGCTGTTCTGGAATTCAACTTCATTCAGCAGAGCGTAAAGCAATGTATGCATGCCTGTACCACGAGGTTGGTAAATTCTTAAAAAAAATATACATTTTGAGTGTACGGACGCTTCATTGGTAGTTATTATATACGTAAACAGTATCGCCGACGAATATCGACGATAGATGAATTGAAACCGTAAAATAAACACTGTCTAAATCTAAAAGAATTTACCCGTTTCTGGCGAGAAACGGAAAGAAAAATGCTGTGAGCCAAACTTCGTCTAGTTGACAGCAGTGACGGTCCAATAGAGGGGAATACAATAATATTATTACTGGAACGGCAAGTGGAAAAGTCCATTTATATTATTACAAAACTTAAACATTTTTAATAGCGCATCTGAGCCCGATTCCACGAATGAATTCTTGAGGGGAAGAGCAAAAGCAGTTTTTAAAAGTTGCTTTTTTCGACTTTGAATTGACTTATTAGCAATTTTTTGTTCAACAAAAACTTCTCCAAGGTCTCTGGTTTGTTTATTCATAATCCAACAGGGCTGTAGGGGTTTTACTTAATATTAAGGAAATTTTGGGAAAACTTTTGAAATGCGATGTGGCGCGTGGCGCCTAAAACACACTTTGTCATAAATATTCATTGGTATTGTGTAAGAACTTGTTTTGAGAAATTCGTGTTGAGTTTATTTTTTTATGAACTTATTAAAGCATAATTTCATAAGGGATGTAGATTGTAAGACTAATTATAAATTCTTTGGCTACATTTGAAATCTTTGTGGGATTTTAGTACACTCTGTCCATGTAAATTCTAACTTGTATTCTCTCTTGCTTTCTGTAGTAGCCATTGTGTCCGTAACCTGTAGTAGCCAAAAGAATTCTTTTGTAAAACTATTTCCAAAAGATCAAGTCTAACGTTTTTATTATATATTTTTCAGTCTGTTATTATATATATACGCTTACTTGCGTCAGATTAGAAACGTATCCTTAGTTAATTGTGTAACAAATTATTTATTAAATTTATTATAAACTAACTTTGTGGATTCGTCAAGGGCTTAAACCGCAGTCGAAACCCGAGGCAATATGTACGCATGGGAAAATTGAATACCCTAAACATCGTCTTAATAATGATCCAAACCAAACAATTTACAAAGCGAATGCTCAAACAAACTTAAT
The DNA here is from genome assembly GCA_018248915.1 of Hesperia meskei straton. Taxonomy (NCBI): domain Eukaryota; kingdom Metazoa; phylum Arthropoda; class Insecta; order Lepidoptera; family Hesperiidae; genus Hesperia; species Hesperia meskei. The sequence goes on from DWJQ01000785.1 coordinate 2,490, forward strand.
TAGTTTATCCTGGGAGGAACCGACGTGAAATATGTTCTGTAACTACGGGGAATGTATTGATTGGCCATTAAAATAATGGCTGCGAGTTTGAGCGATACGCTTCATCGTCTGAAGGGGTATTCCACAGTAAATAATGCATAACAACCACTTTAGTGACGACTTCTCTGTTCCCTTCTTCTTTTGCAATTACGGGAATTAAAGGGTAAAAAGGACAATACAGGGAGGTCCAATTATACTGGTCATGTCACTATTTGTTTAAGATCGACTCGCCAGTTCGTATCGAAAATAAAGTGAAAAACGATCAAAAAGCGAAAACGAGTAATTTCCGGCGCTGTATTGTTCTCGGCCCACGTCCGACGGTAATCGAAATTAAGTGATCCATTACAAGATACTCGGCCACGTTAACTTGTACAAACGACAGTATTATTTATGGAATCGATTTTTATGCGTCATTAAATAGTATCAATTTCGCTTTTATTTATACTTACAGTGTATCGTGTAGGTGCCTCCCGTGTAATGATTCTTTGGAAGTATTTAAAAATAACATAATGTTTCTAATAGAGATGTTTGTATATTTTCGCTAAACTGTAAAGAGTGTTGTTTTCTAAAGACATGATTAATATTTAAAATGTTGTTTTGTCCTTCTTTCACGTCGTAACGAAGCATTGATGTAGTTTATTTTTTGTGTTTAGAAATAAGAGGCTGGAGAGTATAGATTTAGATGAAACATTGAATAAAGATAGTCTGAGACCCGGACATAGAATATTTTATATACGGGAAATCCACCCTTAACGTGGTGAAAAGGAGAGTGAAAATTTTAGGCTCAGTGTAAATAGTTACTTTAATGCAGTATCTTTTTAACCCTATTTGTCGTTATCTGTCTCTAACGCAGGAGAAGCCGCGGGCAAAAATCAAGATAATTGCATAAACCTAATAATAAACGATAATGATGTCAAATCCGTGTTGGTAACAGATGCAGCTAAAGTTATTGAAACATAAACAACATTTACGGTGTTTTCGAATCATGAAGAAATTAAAGAAAAATATGGTACTGATCACAATTTAAAATAGGTACTACACAATTTACAGTTAATCAAATTTAAGTTAGCCCTAACAGAAGAATTAATTAGAATATTTCAGACGTCAAACTGATCTCCTCATTCAATATTTTAAACAATTCGTTTACCATAAAATATTATAATCGGTACCTGTTGAATACGCTCTCAATGGTACTCTCTAAGCGTGTGGTCGTCAACGATTGGAATACAATAGATTATGATGAAATTTGGTGATATTGCAGATATAAAAGTAATTTTATTATAATGATTAAAAATTGAATTGACTTCATAACGTTGTACAACATTGGAAATGGAAACGTTTGAGTTTTTATCGAAGACAATGTGCGAAACTATATAACCCCGAAATGACCCAGATCTGTGTACATCGTGTACGATTGCTTGGTAATATATTACGGAATATTAAGCAGAAACCAAATTTCAATTGACTTTTAGAATCTGGACCTAAAAACATTTTACAGTTCCTCTCATGATAGATTTGTCTAATCGTTTCAATTCCAAGTTTGATTACAGTAGCCGTTAGCCAAACATATTACTCGTGAGACAGTTACTAACAGTGTTATTGATATTTATTAATTTCAAACTTCACGTTGGACACAAAAAGCAGTATTCAATATTTATAACATCTGGTCATCATTGCAATTTGGTCGATATTTTTACTCAGCCAAGTACCTACTAGTTTATACATCTGTGAAGTCACTTAGAATTAGTCGAAGCGAATTTCTTATTAACTCATTGATTTATCGTCGACAAGTTTTGAGGTATAACCCGTATGGTCGCACTTAATCTTGATTTAAGAGACGTAAACGGCTTGTCGCTGCCCAGATACGGTTTTAAAATATTTACGATTTACATGTGAGGTCTATCGTTCTGGACTTAGTAAGTATTAAGTGTTACTTAAAATAGTTTAACACTCCCCGGATGTAAATTTAAACGTAATTGATTTATAGATGTTTTGAGATTTTACATGAAAATTGCCCTCAATTTAACGAAAGTTATTTCGAAACTAAATTAATGAACAACAAAAAATACAAAAAATGGATTTCTTCTGCATGTAGTGAATGTTGAATAAATTAAATTGCAACAAATTAAAATGGGAAATTTAAAAGAACATACAAATAGACCCAAGCCAATAAAAACCAACCCATAAAAATATAAGTGCCATAGAAATTCAGTCTATTTGGGAGATGCATTATTCACACATCATGATTATTTTTATCATGGTGCTATAAAATTTGGCACACAAATAGACCATAGTTTGGACTGGGGCATAGCCGCCTAGGATTATTATTCCTGGTGAAACATCCCCATTGTAAGTTTAAAGGATGTTTTAAACTTAATGATAAAGTTCATAAAAATTACTTGCAGCTTACTTACAGTTAAATATGTGCGAAATATAAAGAAAACCTACAAAATTAAAAGTAATTAATATTAAATTATTAAATATATGGATACTTATAATATCAATAAATGCAAAGAATATTAGTAAAACTAGTTTTTAACTGACTCAAATGTAAATCGTGGAAAATAAACACATAAAAATTTATTAAGAATAACTTCTTATAACCTTTGATGCTCCTTAATTAATGAACATTACCTTTGTTAGAATGGGTGAAGATATTTTAATTAGGCTGAAACTACTTCAATAAAACCAAAGGCCGAGTGACCAAGGCAGTAAATTTGAGTTGGTTTGGGTTGATAACTATCTGTAGTTTTTCTAAGAATTTATAGTTTGACGCGACCGTAGAGTCGCTGCTACCGTTTTTACACATCCTCCAATAAAAGTGATTGACATTAATTTTGTTGACTTGGTGACAGCAGAGACGTAGAGTCGTGTTGTGTTAGGGTGGTTTATTACATAAACTTACGCGATTAAATTTTCATGTTGTTCTTTCTATAATAATAATTACGGTTTGAAATTTTATAGTTGCAGTAACATGTACATTGCAGCAAAATTTAAGATTATAAAATTTTAAGTATGTATTTGAGAAACGACTCATTTTACAATTCTTTAGAAAAAGAGGAGAAAAGGAACATGAACATTTGAATTGAGCTTATAGTTAAAACTGAACATTGGCAATTTTATTTTGTTATTATTGCATAATTTATTAATTTTAGTCATTTAATAAAAGCTTAAGTTTTGTCCGTTTTTTGTATTATAATACTAAAAACTACAGACACGATATCACTGACTTACTTACTTGGTAATATTATGTTCAGTGTATTTAATCACTTATCACTTGGACCATTCAAAATCTCATCTGATCGAGCTAATGTGATTTCAACATTTGTCTTAAATTACACACGCCGCATTCGTTCTGCCGTTAAAGGACTGTAGAATGAGATAGATAAAATAAGACTTTGAAATAGAAGAAGGGAAACTACATATATATCAAATTCTATTCTGAGTAGCAAACCCCTATTTGATTCTCATACCACAATTAGGTAAATCTGGGGTGCGCTTATTCATAATTTGTTTCTTTAAGTTTATTGTTGAAACTTGAAGTAATCACATACTATTTTCATTAATTTTTATATAGGTAGTTATTATTTTATTTATCAACTTTAAATAAGTATACGAAAAAAATTATCTTTGGTTTCGATAACTTGTTTTCTATAGCACATTGGTGCATATGGCACATAGGTTGTGTGGAAAATTTTCCGTCCTACTTTATTTTTAATGGACATCTATAATTTTGATCGTAACTCGACAAAGAATTCGTTAGGTTAACACAATGCGTCGTAAAAACCGGGTACTTTGCAGGCACAATGCATTCTAAGTAAATATATTATGATGAAAGCAATCTTAAACAAGCAAACGCGTAATCCATATTAATATCCATGGCGCCGAGTATCTTTAGAGACTGGGACCGGAAACTTTGATCCGTACTATGAATCAAACGAAACATCAATGCGTTGAAATGCTTTTGATGGTCCTATTTGGTATGGCCATAAGAGTTATTGGATTCTTTGACTATAAAACAAAAGAATTCTTTGAAGATAGCTTTTTAATTACATTTTTGGGCGTTCAGAGCATCCCAATTTATAAATTAATTGTGATTTTACCTGCTATAGACGCCGTTTTTTGTCTATAAAAGATTTATACTGATTAGGTAGTATGCGTGTGTTAATTATTGCGCACAATATATTTTTTAATTTTAAACATTTTATGTGACGTAATATGTGCTAAATCGTTAAGTTAGAAGGACAGATACGTTTTATGCGATGCGCAGAAGACAAGAATTCATAATTTGGGTACCAGCGGTCACTCATTGATTTGGCCAAGTTGGATAGCTAATGAGATTGTTTATAGTATGAACAGCTTTGTTTAAACAAATTACCTACTATTAAACAACACAATACAAAGCATATAACAAACAGTCTAATAAACAATGCAATTACGGCCCAAATGGTGCGAATGAGGCACATTTGTTTTCACTTCATTAATAACGCTCGGTTTTTAATAAAAGAGTCGCTAATTTATAAATACTTAATATCAACAATGGTCGTAGATCAACGTAATTGGCTTAACGAGTGGGTAGGTACGTTTTATAGGTGAAATTGTACTGAGCATTAACACGCAACCTTTTCAGCGTTTTAGTAACTGTTAATCATAGTAATTCGACACTTGATAGGTATAGAAAATGATTGCGATGTGTAAATAATATTTAAGATATGAAACTAAGAAAACGAGTATGAAACGTATTTGGATCGACAGAAATATAAAAATAAAAGATTATATTTGTTTGTTTTATATACAATTTTTTTATTAAGGAACTCACGTTAAAGAGTTGTAATGACTTTTGAAGCAAGCTTTAAAATAAAAGTTGTTATAGATGATTTACAAGCCTGATTTTGTGATTTTATGAATGGCATAGGTATAATGGCAAGGCGTTTTGATGTGTTTGGTTATAATATGTAGATAGGTAATGGCAAGCTATGCTAATTTAGCAGGAAAGTTGTTACTTATGTTTAACACAGTGACGTTAATGCATGTGGGTGCAAGTGTCGCGTTTTTATGTCATGGGTGATGGTGTAACTACCATCACTTACCATTAGGCGGCATATATGCGAGCTTATTTTCAGTGTTTCCACGAAAACTAACAATTTAAGTATCTATAATTTCGTTATTCATGATTTGAAAGATTTTTTTGAGTGATATATCTCCTGACAAGATTTGCTTCTTTCATAGGCAAGAAGTTTCTTCAGTAACATTTTACTTCCTTATCTATTTGTATCTATAGTATGCCTATATCATATTCAAACATACCAACTTACTTCATCGAAGTCGATTAAAAAAGTTCGACTCAAGTTATGTGAACAGAACAGAATACATAATTATATGTATCTCTAGTGTTATCCGTCAGTACACAAAACTATTTATTCGCTTTTCAAATAATTTCCAAAAATAAAATAAAAATATCAGCAAAGATAAATAAAAGCTAATTAAACCAAATACCTATGAACAGTCCCAAAATACCTGGTATAAAATTTGCAAAATAGTAACGTATGAATAAAATATTGAGGCTTCAACCGCTTAAGGAAATAAACACGGTGACATTTGGCTGTCGGCAGTCTATTAACGGCGGACGGGGGTTATGAATGGCTGGCTTGCATGCAACCGCGCTGGTGCCCCGGAAAAAATATATTCACTTTTCCAGGTTAGTTTTGTACATTACTGGCTTTATAAAGGTGAAAAAATCTTAACATCTGTTAGACCTCGCGGCGGTTTTTGCCAAAATAATATTTAAAGTTTGACCAATTTAATGAACATGAATATTGACAAATGTTTACACATAAAATTCTCTAGAAAACGCAACAAATATAACTCTGAGTACAATATATCTGGTAAAAAATTAAAAAGAGTGGAGGAAGTTAAAGACCTAGGGGTTTTAATCGATTCAGAATTACGATTCATTGGCCATATAAATCATACGATTAAAAAAAGTTTAAAAATGTTAGGTTTTATAACGCGAAACACCAAAGAATTCAATTCTGTTTTGGCCCTAAAGACTCTTTACGGTGCACTGGTTCGGAGTCACATTGAGTACTGTTCCTTTGTATGGTACCCTGTATACCAGAACAACCTCCAGCGTATTGAAAAGGTTCAAAAAATATTTTTAAAAAGACTTGCATTCAAAGCGGGTAAGCATACAACACTTAATAGCTATCATGACCGGTTACATCATTTTAATTACCTTTCATTATGTAAACGTAATCAGGCTCAAGGTATTGTTTTCTTATATAAACTACTTAATCAAAAAATTTACTGTCCTTCTCTCTTGAACCAGATCAATATTATAGTACCCAAACTATCTTTAAGGGTTACTCTTCACAAATATTATAGGCCATTTTACACATATCCTAGTAAGACCAAATATGTAAAAAATTCTCCACTAAATCTCATGGCTAGAAATTTCAACGAAATATTTAATATTGTAGACATCGACATATTTGCAGAGTCATTAGGCCAATTTAAGAAAAAAGTCAATACTGTGTTAAATACCTCGGACATCTAAGTTCCATACTTGTATTAACTTGTGTTAATTTGTAACTTAATTTTATCTGATTACAGTGTCTTTGTAAAAATGTTGTGCATACCTTTAATTTAAGTGCATAAAAATGTGATTGCTTGTGTTGTGAATATTATCTTTTGTATAAACCTAACTTATGTACATACTTAGTTGGTATGCCTTTAATAAATAAATTAATTAATTAAAGTTTATTTGGTTTGAAGTGTATCTAAGCAGAAAATGGTGTAGTTAAGTGTTTTTATTCAGCGCATTATTAAATTGGCTTGATATTGACTTCTGAAATATTGTATAGTGATTAATCTTGCGTTTCCCAGCATTCGACTCCAGTACTTACGTAGGAGTCTCTTTTAACATGAATTTGTAGATCAGTTAAGTGTGTGCTTGATGTACAAGAATATTGAAAAAAATACGTAGTAAGCATCATACCTACATAACAATACAGCGTACAGATACCTACATTACAACAGAATATTTTTTTTAGCGGTAGACCTTGCTTTTTATTTCTTGGCCGGCAACACATCGGCGAAGCTCTTGTTATTATTTATGTCCATGATAATATTTTACCATCAACTATCATGTTTGCTCGTTAGTCGGCTATTTACATATTTGATATGGTGCGAAGTATTATTATACCCATATACATTTTCCCTCAACAGAAGCGCTTGTAGCTTGGCGGCTTGGTTTGATCATAAGTAATCGAAAAAGTTAAGCAACAGCGGGTGCGGTCGGTAGTTGAACGCGTGACCGTTAGTGGAAAATTTTTAACACTTCCGTGCTTCGGAGGGCATGTAATCCCGTCAGCAGTCCCAGTTGACATCGATAGATAGCAGCCGGTTAATGCGGCCCGATAGCCTCCAACGTACAACATCCAACGTTGGAGTTTATGGGGCCGCATGAAGACTTCCGATATTGGGTTACTTACTAACCCTTGCACCAATCTGCACTGGAGCAGCGTGGTAGAGTATTCTCTAGGCCTCCTCAATAATGACGAGAGACTCGTGTTCAGTAGTGGGCCATTAATGGGTTTCAGCCAACATTCCTAACATTAATGTTAAAAAATTTTGCTTTTCATGAGGTATGAAATAAAATTGTACGTGCGTCAAATTAATTACATCGTAAAGATATCCTCAGACTAGAATGGTCAAATAGGCTAATAAACGCTTCCAAATTTGCCTGTCAACGGTCTATTAGGGGCGCTTGATTATTATGAATGGCTGACTCACATGCAATCGTTCCCGTAAAATATCTTGAATAAACACTCTGTTGTTTATTCAAGATATTTATAATAAACAGCTAAGCTAAATAATGATTCTGAGGTATTCGCATTAAAGTACGTGAAGGATTTGGATGGTGTTTTTTTTATAACATAAAACAATAAGTCTATGAAATTATTGCTTTAGTTCCAAAAGCAACACATGTATGTTTTGGTCAGTTAGCTGACAGTATCAGGACATTGGTTGATTATTTTGTTAGTAATTATGAGAACTGGGGTAGGGATTGTTAGTAGTTGTTAGTTCTGTTAGTGGTTATCATTATTTTTCATTTGTTTTTTTTTTATAAATGATTCGGTACTATTTCTTTTCTTTCTTTCTTTGCGTGTCACTATGTCTGTTATGCTCAGTGTGGTCTGAGTACTTAATTATGAACCATTTCAATAAAATAAGGATACAACTTTATTTTACGTCAAACTATGAGACTTGGTCGTCGATACTTTTTCAAGGTCACAAGTGGCTTCGCCGTTAATTCATTGCTCCAACTCATGCAATCGTGGTTGTAGATAAAATCCACTCCGGATAAGACATTCAATAATTTTATTTTTCCAGTTCAACCCTCTTGAACTAGTTTAGAGGTGAGGTTTTGTTTTAAATAAAATACGGTCTTCAGTAGAAAGCAAAAAGATTGTTGGGTCAGTGAGCTTAAGCTATAAAACGGGAAAATGGAGTTAGCGGTTAAATTTTGTTTGTGAAAAAAATAAAGGCATTTGTAAATACCATTTCATACTGGAAATCCTATTCATGGTTTTCTATGTAATTTTAAAATAAAACCACCTCTTCAATTATTCCCAAGGAAAATGTTATAAATAAAATATTATGAATACTTTCTTATGCTTCTTATACCTATTTATTAAGCTGAATCCTCGTCTTTTCTTCAACTGGGTTCTCAAGGGAGGTCAGTTTGGGCTTAAGATGGATGAAGTCTCAAATTATTTTTAAATACGAGTAGGTATATATGTATAGTAGTTACTCAGTTACTTAGTCACAACTAGTTACATACTCGTACTATATCTAAATAATGACTTATGATTTTAAATTTATTATCACATGTACTAAACATTTTTATTGCACACAGATTCTAATCTCACAGTAACCACAATCCATGCAACTGAGTCGAAGTATCGTTATAACAATTCAAAACGATTTTTTTTTTATTATAAAAACACAGCATTTATATTTGGTGTCGCATTTATAGCATGTAGCATTGTAATAATCATTGTAATTGCTACGCCTACGACTGTTGTATACCAGGTATTGTTGATTGATTGAATATTTTCACCTCAGTGACCGGTAATAAACGCAGGAGTCCAAATTTGAAATTCTCGCAACCATTTTCAGCATGAGAGGTTATTAAAATTCGCTTGTGATTCGAACAATGGAAATACCAATTAATTGCTCCGTTGTAAACAGATTGCTTAATTAAGGAAACGAAATGAATAAGGAACGTTTAGCGAGTAACATGAAGTTAAATTAATTTTAATGATAAACGATTTAAAGGAAGCAGTCGGTGGGTTGCAGGCATTTTAAGGTAATTGTTTATTGTCTACCCTATAATTTTCGTTTTCGTACTTTTATGCTTTTAATTGGTAATATCAGGCAATCGCAGCGTACCTGCCAAGGTACTTTATAGTCCTACACGCATCTTTTGACGCGTAGGTGACAAGTCAGCGCCTTACAGGGCGCTGTCTCTGTCACACACACGCCAAAAGATCCTTGTAGGACTCTATTCTATGTATGTTCCGCGTCATTGCTGTCTTGTCATTCAAGCAGTGAAAGCTACCTTTATAACCCCCGACGCAAAACGAAAGGTCTTATAAATTTGAGTTGTCTGTGTGTCTGTATGTCTGCATCGTGGTGTCATATCTCTCAAACGGATTCACCGATTTCAATGCGATTTTTCATCCGATAACCTGTTTCCTTGCGGTGGATTTAGTTGTTTGTTTCAAATCTGTTCACCAGTTTGAAGAATTATGTATTTTTCTTAAATTATGTAAGGCAATTCAGCGCCATCTCGATATTACTCAGTGAACAAATATTGATGGAAGAAACCTAATTGACATTATTGAAATAAAAATTGTAATATGACTTTATTATATGCTTGAAAATCACAGTTGAATCTAGTAGAGAACTGAATCCCACCAAAAACATTTTCATGTTATCATATCTTATGTTGAGCCAAGCTTCTACCTCTACACGCCCAAACTCAACAAGCAACTTTACATAAACAACACCAATTCGTCGTGCCTTGGCTGTTTCGCTACCGTCAAATAGGCATAAGCTCAGACCAATAAACTATGTATAGACGGCGCGCCGCGAACAAAAGCGTGAAGCCGGCAAAAGTGTGCCTAAAACA
>DWJQ01000786.1:0-12718 GCA_018248915.1 Hesperia meskei straton
GAATAAAAGAATATTGAGTTTTGGAGATCTTTTTGCCAAAATCGTGTGTTAATGAAAAAAGTCACTTGGACCACTCTAGTTCTACCACACAATTATTGCTTTTCACATACCTAAAAAAAATAACAGACTTCAATCTCGATGAATAGAGATAACTCAGAACTACTCGCCAGATGGCGTTTAATTCAACGTGTAGGTATAAAGCTCTCGTCACAACAAATTAAGCCCAATGTATTTGCTAGCTAGTATGAAAAAATAACAAGCTTTATTAGTAAGTAGTTATCTGAAGATCATTGCTTTTCCATGAAATCTATTCCAACTTCCGACATATTTACTGTTTACATTTTGTGGTCTTCTTATCTTAGGTGAAGCCCTACACCCCTATATGATGATGCCTCAATTTACATAATTATGTCAACTAGTTTGTGAGGGGAATATTAAATCAAACTAAGTTTACAATAAACAAACATCAGTGCTTCTTCAATATATTTTAAAGATCAAAATACATTTGTTACAATGTTCAACAGTTCAATCAATCATACCAAATTACAATTTTGAACAATATAGCAATGCTTATTACAATTATTGTTGTCACTTATAAAGAAATAGAAATGCTGCAAATAATAAGACAGCTTAGAGCTTACAAATCATAAACTTGTACAGTCGTCATGATGCTGAAAATGTCTCACTGCAGCCTCCGAGGCCGGGGACACTCGGCTTGTGTGCACCGAGGGCCCCCTACAGTCAGGAAGCTCACAGTCAATTTATTCTCAGTGCCTATTTTTAACACAATGTTTAGCAAAATAAAATTGTCCCATTAATGAACCAAGAAATAAAACTTAATTCTAATGCAATCATAAATCTCCTTATTGCTAAATATTACTAGCACTTATTAACTACAAGTTTAGTCCGGACCACCAATTGTGTGGTCATTCCACTGTCCACATCACTACCTTATAGAAAACTATGTTTACTGATTGGGTGATGAATTGTACAATGCTGATATCTTAGCCGGGGTCAAATGCATGTTGATGGTGTGGAGATTACCTGTCAAAAACATTTGTTACTCAAATTTAAAATATTTTATCATTATTGTTGAACATAATTCCTGAAAAACATTCTTATCCACAAACATAACACTGAGAAAATTTAGATTTAACTTCAACCCAATACAATATGAATAGGTATACATTCTCATACATGATATTTGTAGAGGTAGTAGCATCATCACATTTTGTGAGCTAGAAAATAAGCATCAAGCTAGCATCAAAATAAGCTGTCAATTTGGTATTATTGACACAATTTCGATCATTATGAATGTGGATTGGAAATTTTTTCAAAAACTACATCCAATTTCGCTAAATAATAATAATAATAAATTATAATCAAAGTATGCATTTGATACATTTGAATTTGAAAATAATAATTAAGATTGTTATTGCATTTTTGCTCCTTATTACCCGATATATTTGATAAGTATTCATAATATATATTCTTATATTAAGATATTGGTATATTAAAACATTTGTTTAGATACTTTAGATATTGCTAGATACAATCTGGCAAGATTACAGAATTACTTATTTCACTTAAGATCTGTTAGATGCACAGCACTTATTCATATTTTCCTAATTCAAGTGGAGCAGTCTATCAAGGCCATCACTAATCCTGAGGGGAGCCATACCTGCGCATGGATTACTGAATTCCTTACTTCTACATGTAACGCTAATGATCCTTATTAACTTCAAAGCAATTACATTATATCAGCATTAGGGATTGCCTCATTATCATGCTGTCTAACAAGTTAATGTGATACCTAGTTTTGTAAGTATATATAAGTATAATTGTTTACCTCTGTTAGACCGGTGCACCAGGTCCACCCTTTTTGCCAATAAGAGATTTGTGAATGTGAGGTATAACGCCGCCGCCCGCAATGGTGGCCTTGATGAGGCTGTCCAGCTCCTCGTCTCCTCTGATTGCCAGCTGCAAGTGCCGGGGCGTGATACGCTTCACCTTGAGATCCTTTGAGGCATTCCCTGCCAACTCCAACACCTGGTTGTACATAAATAATAATTACGATTTCTTTTTATTTGCAATAATAACAGTAACGTTGTTATTATGCCGGGTTGTTATAAGTTAAGAAAAATGTATCTATCTATTTAAATATAAAATGCGATCGCCAACACAAACAATTTTAATTACTTAACCCGAAAAATAATGTAAACAGAAAAAAATGTGATCAAAACCATTTTGATAAAAATATTGAGTATCACGCTCTTAATATAGTATTTTATTCAGAAAATCAAAACATTCAACTTCAAATAAATAATTACAATCATTAAGTACAATATTGTTTAGGTACCCGATAACCTAAAACATTTCCCGCCAAAACATATTACACCTTGATCGACAGTTAATAATGTTTACAATTGCTGAAGGTAATCAAAAACGAATTAAAAAACAAACTGATATAGTGTAAATTCGAAAACTTTCTAGAAAAGCCGATATTTTACTGTAATTATTATGCTACAGACCGCCGCCATGTTGCTAGGCGTTGCAAGGCTTGGAAGCTTACCTCGGCGGTGAGATATTCCAGGATCGCCGCTGAATATACTGCAGCGGTAGCACCGACCCTTCCATGACTAGTTGTCCTATTTTTAAGATGTCTGTGGATTCTTCCTACTGGAAACTGCAAAATGATAATTTATAATAGCACTCATCGATTCTATCAATGAAGTTTGGCCGCCGCCATACTAACGAGGGTCATGCGTATTATTCAATTTTATGAAATTACATTTCGTTACTATTAGGCCATTCATTTTGATTTGTAAATTCTTAAAATAAATTATGATACATATTTAACATACCTGTAAGCCGGCCCTAGCTGATCTGGATACAGCTTTTGCCTTGGCTTTGCCCGAATCTTTACCCGCTTTACCACCAGCCTAAAAATCGTGAAAAAACCTATTAATTTTTGTCCTAACGAGTTGAAACTTTGCCAGCAGATACGTCACATCATAATCCACCGTATCACACAATAAAATCGCCACAACACTTAAAGAATTTCACAAAATCTTGCAAAACTCACCATTTTGAAACGTGTAACACACTACACCACTACACAGTGAACAACGAACACAGGAAAGGCGCCAAGCCAAATCGACATAGATAGAATAGACACAAAGATGGCAGCGCTACTTGCCTCCGATATATGCAGGTTAGCCAACTGCTTGTAAACGGAAGTGTCGTAAAGTCAACAACACCAACGTACGCATAGCCAATCGCTGTAGTTAAAAATGGCGGGCCGCTATAGTGCTGCCAAGCCAAGTCGCGGAAGAATTTCGAACTAATTTGGAATTGACGTTCCGTTCTCGCCATCATACGAGCATTGCCAAACCAACTTATTATAATCTGTATTTCTATTTGTATTGTATCTTTTCCACAAAATATTGTGATTTTTTCTGTCTTTACATATTATTGTGAGGAATCGTGTGAGGTTGTGTGTTTTCGGGCAGAGTCTTTTGCCAGAGCATAATTTTAGAGAACAGGACACTTATTAATAATAATTTTATAAAAAGCATTAAGTAAATAAATAGTATAAATTTGTATGTTGAATGACCATTTTATTTAAGTTACAATATGACAGAAATAAAATTATGAATTATTATAAGAAAGGTAGTAAACAAGAAATACTATTTTAAACCCATACAAAACTGAACTGATACTCATCACATTCAAATGATTCACATTCACAAAATAAATATATGGCAACACAAGAACATATTTTTCGAAACGGTACTCACTACTCAGAGGAACGGTAAGCCAGAACTACTGACATCGATTTCTAGGAACCCCTCGAGTACCAGAGCATAATTATATAAATTAAATGCTCGTTCCGCGCAATAGAATTCTACATACAATACCATGTTAGAATTATAGGGTAAACATAGGAGTAATTCACCACCGTTTAGTAATTGGTCACTAGTTACGCTACCTCTGACAAGAATAAAGAACCACGTAAAATTATAACAGTCATAACTCAATCAATTTCCATAATTTAAAAGCATTGCAAGTGGCCAATTATTATTAAACGGTGGCCAAATAACACTCCTACTCTCAAAATTGTTAATATCGCTGAAATCGAGTAAATCATTGCATATTATATTATACTACTAGTAACCAGTAAAACCAGTCCCTTCAAAAATCTCTATAAATTTTAACAAATTATGTTTTTCCGATGTCTAAGCTATATTACTGCAAAGTTTTATGAAAATCCGTTTAGTAGTTTTTGCGTGAAAGAGCAACAAACATACACACACACACACACTCACTCACATACATCCTTACAAACTTTCGCATTTATAATATTAGTAGGAGTAGGAAGTAGGAGTAGAATTAGTAGGATCTACACTATTAACTGACGAACTAAGTTAATAATAAAAGTTTTACTCTCAATTACGACCATGTTACCCAGCAATAAAGTCACATATTTAATATACACATATTTAAATATTATCTTATACTTACAATCATTTGTCGTTGAACAAAACAAGAGAAATATGTATATGAAGTGGGATCTTATTTTTGTAGGCTATTTTCTATCACTGACCCTAAATCTAGTTGGTATTGTTTATTAAAGATTTCATTATTGAACAAATTTCTTAAAATAAATGCTTTACAGGTCACGATAAATCATAGCGTATGTATATTTTCATCGCGATTCGACAGAAGGCAATTTAGAATCAAAGATTTGTTCCGATTTATGGAACCGACAGGATGTCTGAAGGAGAAAGAATTCTATTCGTTATACATATTTTCCCCAGAAAATAAGTAAGTAACATGATCATTATTATTTCTACACGACTACGATGAAGCCAAAAAGAGAGTTATGATTTTAATTCCTCTAAATACATTTGTATATTGTGCTCATATAAATGACGTCATACTGAGTTACTTTAGCGCCCTCTAGAGTAAATTTCCAAAAAAAGATAAGGTTCAGTACCGAATATGAAAATAAAACCTAATTATAGTAACACTTTAGAGCGCAAAGCATAATTGAGTTGTTTCAAACTTCTTCCTCTGTCAATTGTCTTGCAGTTATACAAAAATGTATGTTTCTTATTCAGAATAAGAAGATTGTGTACATGGATGGTGACTCGGAGCTGGTTCGACAACATAGTGTTATTGTTTATCGCGCTCAACTGCATCACGCTAGCTATGGAGCGACCGAACATACCGCCGGACTCCAAAGAACGAGCATTCCTGTCCTGTGCAAACTACGTCTTCACTGGCGTATTTGCTATTGAAATGTTTATAAAGGTAAGCTCTTGTATATTTTACTCTCATGTACACTTTTACATATGTGTATGTTTACGCCGCCCGCAACGTACGAAAGGTCTATGTCAGGACGCGTATGTGAGAGACCAATATTACTTACGGTATATTCTTTTGCGAAATGTAACCGTAATGTAATTGTTTTGAACTTGTAAAATAAGTAATTGCTCCAAATAAATGAACATAAATATTTTTATCTGTGTATAGATTAGGTTTAGAAGCAACGCGAATATAACAAAGTACCTACGAGTGAAACGTTGTGAAATTGTTAATAATACCTCGTTGTATAACATAAATTTTTAATATTAAGTTCTTTGTTCGCCGTGAAGAGCTCTTGACTTCGCGATACAATGAAACAAAATTTAATATTTACTGTATAACATTTCATATAAGTAGTGGTCTAGTGGACCGTTTTCATAAAGTGGATGAAGCTTCAGAGGCTTAGACAGAATAGCTTTAAAGTGGTCAAGTTTTCCTAAAATATCCACGAGTGACCTCAACTTGTTTACGACACTTTCAAAGAAAGTTCTTTATTCTTGGCTTTTTCTAGCTTCTATAAGTAGAAAGTTACTATCGGGAGCCTCAAACTTAAAGTTTAATATTGGTTAATTAAAAACGCCTTTAGTCTTTTATATCGTGAATATTTGTCTTCCATTTATTAAGTTAGATTTTACAAGAAAATATATCTTACAGGTCGTCGCATCTGGAATGTTTTACGGTACCGACGCGTATTTCACATCGGGGTGGAATATAATGGATGGTTCCCTTGTCATTATATCGATCATTGATTTGTTAATGTCTCTGGTATCAGAATCCAGTCCGCGCATTTTTGGAATTCTCAGGGTAAGTAGACACCTATTGTATAAACATTGAATTATAATTATGTACCTGTTAAATACAACATATGTACTTCTATTACTTAAACCAATCATATTATGATGCCATTCTTATGAATTAACTTAAAGTCAGACACAAATATTTTGTTAGGGGTCAATTGTTTTTGTGGATTGTTTTATCGATTTAAATTGGATGATTTTTGGTACTCTTAGGGCTTTGGTACTTTTAAAGCATACCTATGTATAATAATGGCGCTCACTCACATTCGTGCGAATACGCGAACCTACAAGTGGATGATTGATGTTCGCAAATGATTATGCGAGGTTTTTGTTACATTCGTAACATTCTGTCAATTCGTGCAATGTACGAAGGTTCGCACGCATGTGAGTGAGGTGAGCGCGGTAAGGTATTTACGTATGACATATTTTATCTCAGGTATTCAGACTGCTCAGATCCTTGCGACCACTAAGGGTAATCAACAGAGCTCCGGGACTGAAATTGGTTGTGCAAACCCTTTTATCATCTTTACGACCCATCGGAAATATTGTGCTTATCTGCTGCACCTTTTTTATAATATTCGGTATTCTAGGAGTGCAGGTAAATACTACCGACACTTACATTGAACTTCATTTAAATTTTATACGTGAGCTGATAAAAGGTCGAAAGTTCTGTTGAAATTTTGTTCCAGCTTCGAAAAATTACTTAGATTTTGATAAAAGTATTTAAAAGTAACTCCGTATATTTAGTAAAGTGATAGTTTAAAATGACATTAAATAGCTGATCATCTTTATGAAAACAATGAAGCATTTAAATGCAATGCATATTTTTATTTTCAATACGTTTATCTTGCCAAAGACTCTTACCTTATATTTATATCTCATAAAACAAATTATTTTTAGCTTTTCAAAGGCGCTTTCTTTTATTGCGAGGGCGCTAACATAAAATCAGTTACAAACAAAACTGACTGTCTGGCTATAGAAGGCAATGTTTGGGTGAACAGAAAATACAATTTTGATGACCTTGGGAAAGCTCTGATGTCTCTGTTCGTGCTGAGCTCTAGAGACGGCTGGGTCAATATCATGTATACAGGGTTGGATGCAGTAGGAGTTGATCAACAGGTATTAAACATTCGCATAAATTCTTGTTCGTGACCTAGGAATTATTTAACAAGATTCAGTAAAAAAATTTGATATTCAAAAAAGGTTCTCAGACCGTATTTTTTGTGTGTTACATAACTTTCTACAGCGTGAATCGATTTTGATAAATTTTTATTCGAAAATTGGTGCTTGTAGTCTAGTTCCTGTCAACAGGACTACTCAACAGGACAAGTGGGAATAAACGTAATTTTCATGTTATTCCTACTTAACAATTTTGTAGTCTCTTAATTTTTTGTAAACAATTATCATCACTTTTGCAAGTCAATGTTTTCAAAATATTTTTTTAATTTTCTTATTTACATGAAGAAAGGTGATTTTAACACACGATGTATGGAAAAGACTACGTACTGAACTATAATATGCTTAGTTATTAAATGAAATACTTTTTACCTACCCCCATTATGATATTGTGAAATAATTTAATTTGTTTCCACAGCCAATAGTAAATTACTCCGAGTGGCGTCTTCTGTACTTCATCGCGTTCATTCTACTAGTGGGGTTCTTCGTGTTGAACATGTTCGTAGGAGTTGTGGTGGAAAATTTCCACAGATGTCGAGAAGAACAAGAGAAAGAGGAGAGAGTGAGACGAGCTGCCAAAAGAGCGCTGCAAATGGAGAAAAAGAGACGAAGTCAGTAAAATTTAATTCATAACAAGACCTCCGAAAATATTAAATAATTAAATGCTTTTAGCATTCGCTTCAGTTCGTAGAGCAGTAATTTTCGTTTGCATCGTTTCATCTCTTTAAAATTTATAGTATTTAATATGATTCTCGGAAATATTATTCTTGTATTAATAAATTTCCTATTTTTCAGAAATGCATCAAAGACCATACTATGCCGACTATTCTCAATATCGCTTATTTGTACATAACGTAGTAACTTCTAAGTACTTTGACTTGGCTATAGCTGGAGTCATAGGCCTCAATGTAGTGACAATGGCCATAGAATATTATAGAATGCCGCCAGCACTACAATACGCCTTAAAAATATTCAATTACTTCTTCACTGCCGTGTTCATTCTCGAAGCCGTGATGAAATTAGTAGCCTTAGGATTTAAAATCTACTTAAAAGACAAATGGAATCAGTTAGACGTGATAATCGTTATATTATCAATTGTTGGAATTGTATTAGAAGAATTGGAAACAAATATAATTCCAATAAACCCGACGATAATGAGGGTTATGCGAGTGTTGAGGATAGCGAGGGTGTTGAAATTATTAAAAATGGCAAAAGGGATACGAGCGTTATTGGACACAGTCATGCAAGCTCTGCCCCAAGTGGGAAATTTAGGGTTGTTATTTTTTTTACTGTTCTTCATATTTGCGGCATTAGGTGTAGAATTATTTGGCCGATTGGAATGCTCTGATGAAATTCCTTGTCAAGGTAAATAACAATATTCAATAATTTAATGGCTAGGTATCACGGGTAATAATATTTTCTTGTCTTTATGAATAAATTTTTACAGGTCTTGGTGAGCATGCCCATTTCGCTAACTTTGGGATGGCCTTTCTGACTTTATTCCGAGTAGCTACAGGAGACAATTGGAACGGAATAATGAAAGACACACTCAGAGAAGATTGTGATAGCTCTGTGGACTGCGTTCGCAACTGTTGCGTTTCTACTATCATAGCACCCATATTTTTTGTGGTTTTTGTGTTAATGGCACAATTTGTACTTGTCAACGTCGTAGTTGCTGTAAGTACACTAAAAGAAATGCAGTTTCAAATAATTTAATGAAGAAAAGGTTCTTATAGTAATACAATTTATGTTTATATAGGTATTAATGAAACATCTTGAAGAATCCCATAAGCAAATGGAAGATGAAATAGATATGGACGTGGAACTTGAACGTGAGTTGGAAAGAGAGGCTGATGATGAAGAGGACCGTGCTCTATGCCGTGCTCTAGAAGAGTGCACCGCTCCACCATTACCATTGAACAAAGTGCCCTCCCTCCCAGCAAACTTCACATACAGTGAGCCAAAACCTCAAATTATACCATCACCAGCCCGCCGACGCCGAACGTTACATTCGCATCACGCTCTGTTGCCAGCTGCGCTACCGCAGAGAAGGGCATCCTTATCCCCTCATGCTTTTGGCCGACGTCGACAGGACTCATCATCAGAGCCACCTGCTGCTTTATACGAGGAAGATGCCCGATTCATCGACGCCGATGATATTGAAGAACTAGAACCCGGTAGTCCACCACATAGAGACTCCTTCGCTCAAAATAGAAGACAACGCGTTGATAAAAGAAATTCCTTACGAGGGGAAGAAGCGAGGCTGCTCCGACCTGCTCCTGTATTACTTACCGTTCCTGTCACACGTCAGAGTCTACGTTCGAACGGTTCTAAAAGACGACTTTCAACAGAATCGGCGACGGCGAGTGAAACGAGTCATATTTCGCTTCGTTCACAACCACCTCCCGAAAAATTAGATCAAGTAATCAGCGAGGAGGAAAAAATAAGGATAGTGATTGCTGAAAGACGAAAAATAGACGCGACGAGGCCCGAACCTGATGAGGTGGTAGAAATGTCAGAACGAGGATCCTAGTCCAGGCAGGGCCGGCCGCATCAACACCATGAAGTTTACATCTAAACGACATCAAAGTGGCACTCAAAAACTCCTTATCGCATTCCTCATAATTTCCTTACTCATCTCTCGATCTCGTGTGCTCATGACATGATGGAAGTGTAAACTCGGTTGCAGGACGGTGGCGCAGTGTTGTGTTAGTGGTTTGAGATTTAGTTAGTATTCTGAATAACTTAGTTTTGAATCAGAGAGAGTGTGTACGGAAAGATGTAATTATTTCCAAATTCCTGTCCTCTCCAAGTTCCTTATTTTCCACTTGCGGCCGGTTCAACAACTTCATAAAGAGACTCTAATAAAGTTAAGTTTTGTATAGATAGACTTAGATAGCTGTTAGACGTAGTCAATTTGTGGTGGTGGAATGTTTTCTACGAGTGCTAAAATCACTTCATATTTCTATTAAGTATTAGTATGGTGCTTGCTGTTAAATTTATTCGTTATTAGTAGTTAGATCAGAGTAAGTATTTCCGAAGAACCTCAACGAATGAAATAGTGGTTTTAGGGTGTGATATATTTAGTTTTGGTTGATGTGTGTAGGAAATTGTTTATTTACTGTTGAACTGAATGTCAATTTTTGTTGTTTATATTTTAAGTACAGGTTTCGAATCATTGCAATTTAATGTTAAGTCACCAGCGACTTCGAAATACCTGTATTAATTGGTGTAAATATTTAGTTGGTTTGACCTATACGACCTTTAGTAAACGACTGTTTAGACTCGTAGTTAACTGTTACTAGTTAGATGTATGTCAATCTAGTAGATATCGGAACAGAACCAATAGTTCGCGAATTGAGTATTCTCTAAAGAATAGTTAATATTTTCTGAATATAAATGAATCCTATTTTCATACAGCCTCATATGTAAATTAGACGTTCAACTGGCAATACGCACATACTTTAGAGTAGAACATAGTTTGTCATCTAAATCTCAATATTGCAATTTCAATTGATCGTAATTAATCACTTATACATAGTGGTCAAAACATAGTAGAACGAATAAAAATAATTATATTGTCCTATCTATAAATATCTTTTATTACTCGTGCCAAATTTACAATCATTATTTTGAAAAAGATTATACTCGTACCTTCTTGTATTTTAATTAGAACATAAAAATAATATATTGTATATTCGCAAGTATCACCAGATTTGTTAATTGGATACAATCGAAATTTGTAAAAAAATATTTCCGATCTCTACAAAAATTATTTTGTATTGTGACTATGTGGTTCTTATTATGATAATGTATTAGTTAGGGAAGTCAGCAATAAATTTTATACTTCGACTGTGCCTTTCCTATTTCTAATGTATTAGCTCGAGAATATTTGTCGATAGACTTTGAACTTGATGTGTATGTATACTGTAGGAGTTGAATGGTAGACACATTTAAAATGCTAAGCTGTTGTTATACCTACTTTCATTTATATTTTCTCTTCTGTCTGGACGATTTTCCGTTTTCAACAGCTGCCTACTTTACGCGACGCAATGTTAGCTTTTAATACAGCATTTATTTATTAATAAATAAATCTTGGAAATTCTAATGATAAAATTTTTAAGCATTTATGTTACTTGCCAATTTCTAAATCTTAACAATAACGCTATTGACAATCTGAGATGTAATTGCAAAGTTCATTTAGGTGTATCTGCATCTTCAATGACTTTAGACGTGCTTATTTTAAGTTTAATTCTGATGAATACTAATCACAACCGCCTCAGCTCAGAATGTATAATTACTTTCATTCTTGAGGTAATTAGCCCCTTTGATAAACAAAGTTCGTGATGAACCCTGTTTATCTTGCCTTCAACTTTCCTTTCAATATCTGTCTTTATTACACGATGTCTTCCATCATACTCACTTTACCCAGACAAATTAATGTTACCTATTGATTACAGTTTAATAGTGTTATAAGTTTTCTAAAATTTTTTATGTTTATTGGAAACCTTTGGTGTATAAAATTGAATAGAAGGAATTTGATAAACTTAAGAATAGTATTTTCGTGATAAAGCAAATTTCGTGATAATTAATTGTTTTTCAGTACTGACTGTATAATAAGTTTAAGAGGTATGAACAATGTTCATTAGTTGAGTACACCTGTTAAATTTAGCTGGTGATCTGTCAAGTTACAAAGTTACGAAAATGTTAGGTTGAAAAATAAATTTCAAATGAAATCTGTCTTTTACTTTTCACCTCACTTTTTTACAATTTTTCGCAGCTCGAAATTTATTTTACATCATAAATATAAATAACGGGACCTTTACGTATGGAACCCTAAAACCTCCTCTATCTTTCAGTGAAAAACCTATCCTATAAAAATCTATGTCATAAAAATTGATTTAGCAATTGCACCATACAATTTTTTTTAATCATTATAATGGCTTTAATGCGCTTAATAAATTTGGAGGTATCTAGTATAAATTTACAGGTCTTAAAATACGTTCTACCTACAAACTTCAATCATGTATCTACAGTTTAATTTTTATTTAATGTATGAAGTATATAATTCAAATGTAACCAGCTTACGTTGTAATGAAGCGAGACAACGCTCTTCCCCTAAGCAATAGAATTATCTAGTTATCTCACTTTGAACTCGGCTGAGCAGCGACTAAACAACGAAATTGAGTTAGACAACAATCATTGGTCCATTTGTATTAGAGGTCGCTTACAATCTCGTTTGCATAATTCAACGATATCCTTTTTAAATGACAATCTTTTTTTTAACAACAAATTCTCGTGTTACAGTGCGCCCAACTTATCTCTGAAATGGCAAAAATTGGAACTAACGAAAAGTCATTCATAAGTACGTTGTG
>DWJQ01000787.1:0-12709 GCA_018248915.1 Hesperia meskei straton
GTTGTTTAATAAATATTCTAACAAATGTTATTATGTAACAAACTAATAATACCAGAATTCTTTTGATCCTAGATTACTGGATAATAGATGTGAATATCTATTTCTCAGTGGGTTTTATATAGGATGAGGGAGTTGTATTATATCGTAATTTTGAGGATTAGGAGAGCGATAGCGGATCCTTATTGCGTTTAATATTTCCCACGTGAACATACGTTCAGATTAGCTTTCCGAAACACGGAGCGTTGGATAAGGCGGGCGTGTCTTAGGAATGCTGTAACGTAACATTATTACTTGCTTATACATAACATGATGAAATATCATAACAATCGTTGGGAGAGAGTACGGTTAATTTGTTACAGCAATTCTTTACTCATGTTATGTCTTCATCATACAACATTTCTTTAATAATGTTTTACTTCTGCGCAGCCTTTCTCGGTTTGCGTAATCCGTTAAAATATTACTATTATATTGAAATAGAGTATTCATTGCATTTAATAATACACTTAGAAATTGTAAACAAAGTCGATAAAAGGTTAATTTGGCAAATTGACCTAAATATTTTAAGCTATTTTTATACGGAACCACGCAGTTGATGAAGCTAGCGCGAGCTCGCCAGCGCTACGACGCCGTCTCTTAAATTAGCGCTAACTTACGCCTCTTGACTTCTTCAAGTTTTGTTTGTAGACACCGTAAATATTCAATGTTGCACCATACGCCCGTTTGCCGCATTGTACGCGAATCACCGTTCCCTTTGTCTTATTGCTCAACGGTGCACTTATATTTCCCATTTGAGCGATCTCCCCCTCGTTCAAAGTCGTCACAGGCTGCCTTTTTGTTTTCTCATTTCTGAACTATTAAGCGCATCAAAGCATTTTATAATAATGTTTCGGAATTTCATTATATTCTAGCAATTTAACGAGTGGAGAGTGGGGTAATGCAATAAAGAGCTTATTTTGATTGAATATGTAAGTCAGATTGATTGGAAATGTATAACAAAAATCACTTTAGTGAATCTAACGATCCGGTTATTAGGTTATCCTGTTACGGATGGTAATTCTCGTTCATAGACATAGTGGCGAACCAACCGATAATTCGATTTCGCGGTTATTTTAGCGCATATACATAGGCCGTGCGAGACGCAGGTGCCGGCTTCAATTGTAATAATCAAACTGAACAATACGATGCGAGCGAACCTATTCCGTTATTTAACTCCGAGTACGAAGTAACTTTAAAATGCCAACGCTTTGTAATGGTTTCAGAATATTTTGTCTCAGGCTTAAGCAATTCTACTCGCAATTGATGTCCGGCTTAACAATACAATTCGACAAGGAAAATTAAAAGAAAGTATAAATTGTGATGCAAATTTTTGCTTATGTACTTATTCTTCTTTTTTTCAATAGGTTTTGCTTTTGTCTGAAATGGAAATTAATGTCTTACTTCCGAGGAAAGACGAGGACGGCATTGTGTCTAAATGGAGTGTCTTATTCAATTTGAACCGAAGTTGTGTTATCGTCATTTTTTACTGATTAGGCTTTGTTTACACGGATGGAAGGAAAGGACAATGACGGACAATTTGGTGGCTATATTTGCAATAGGCGATAAATTATGGAATAGTAGGTATGTAACGTTCTCGATAATTGCAAAAGCGAGACCGAAGGAAAAAGAAGTTAAATTCGCCATCTCCTCTGCAGGGTGTTAATAAAAATTGCGTAGGTTGGTTCTAGCAACAAAAATATAAATGTTATGATATTATGACCTCTAGGAAGCTTCTCGTAACAAAACGAAGGCAAGTATTAGCTAGATTTCCCTACATGGTCGTATAAGGTCGACAGTAAAAGGCCGAAAGCCAAATAATGAATGTAAATGTGTGTATGATATAATTTATTCTACACGCGTATTTTGATCTACATTGTTGTAATTGGAAACTGTAAATAATTATATCGCAAATCGCTCATCTACAGGTATGTTATTCGAGATTTTCAGTTGCTCTAATTGTGTTGTCTAATAAGACTCGTAAAAAGAAGCTACCTAATCGTATAACGAGGAACAGTACGCAACTCACTAATAGCTTACCTACTAGGTAGGTACTGCCGAGTGTAAACACACTAAAATGATATTCGTAAAATTTTACTTTTATATAATTCGAAAGGATATCTTTAAACTATCATAGATACCTACAAAAGTTGCATGGAAAGAAAAGGTAAACGTATTTTTATAGACAGCGGACGGACAGTATTTCAGCGCTAAAGCAGGTGTCGTACCGGCGCAGTTCGATTAATTCCCATAACGAGCCGGCTCCATCAGCTATCGTTTCTCTCCGCCCATAAATATATCAGCGCACCTCTGTTTAGCTTTTCTGAAACGTTGCACGTTGTATGATTCGCTATGCGGAAATCAGGCCACGTATTTATAATTTTTGTACCTTTTATTCTGATAGTCAAGACGATTAACTATTATTTAATCAATAGGTTTAATTATTGCTTTATGTCACATGAGCCAATTAACAAATAGGTAAAATTTTGTATAAATAGATTTTTGCGTATAATACCTACTGTATCATTATTGATTTTATTATTAATTGTGTACTATTTAAATTACCGAATTAATTTTATTCTAAATGAGTTATAAAACTGATATAGGTTTTGATCACCTGATGGCTTTAGTTTTAATCACATTTATAACACACATAAGTATAGGTAGGTGCTCTTGTTATAACTCACTCTTTATTTAGGTACACACGCACAATTTAATTATTTAAATTGAAATACTTGTGTATTACATAGAACTACGCCGTGACTAAGAATTGTGCAGTATGGTGTAGAATATCATTTTTAGTAAAATTTTGAACAATGTAATGTCGCATAAATTGATAAAAACTCTTACTACAAAACGAGTCTTATGGGATATTTCCATATTTCTCACAAGTCTTATAGGATCTAGTCGGTCTCTATAAGAAAATAGGGCAGTTTCGGAGCTCTTGGCTGCAGGATTAATCAGCCTCGGAGCGACAATACGTCAGTGTGAGGCTGCTGGTGCAGTTCCATTAATTCCAATAACGAGGAGATCCCTACGTGCTGTCCCCAAACCGGCTATAAATACTTCAGGTACAAATTCGTGTTCACTCTTCGATTTAGTAACCAATCAGTTTTTGTAGGTACCTACCAATCTTGATGTGTAAGATCAAAATGAAATCAGATATTCCAACGATACATAACATTGATGTTGTTATAATATAATGATACCATATAATTTAATAATTGTATTGATAACAATAGATAATCTGTTAGTGAAGCCCTAGCTTTGTAGAGTTTGGTTGTCAAGAACCAGAGAGAGAAAAAGTGGTGTAAGCCACTGTTTAACAGCATTTGTGAATACATAACAAAGAGTTATTACAGAAATAAGGTTCTTTAGAAAGTCACTTAACCCATTAAATCTAACGTTATTTAATTTAAACTCAAACCGCCGAAATGAGAAATTTGTTTACAACTAAACGACACTACTTCTGTAACTGCTACACTAAATTAAATGTCCATTTGTCCCAGTAACCACACAACCCAATAGCTCTTCTTAAAATTGGATTATCGAGTTTTGGAAAGCTATTTTAGAATTTCATTTTAGATGATTTGTACTCGGTGCGATTCGATGAATTCTCATAACTACGCTATCCAACACACGTTGTCCCCGGATCGGCTATAAATACATCAGAGTATTCGTAATTTAATCTTCTCTATTCCATATTTAGAAAATGTCGGTTTCCATTTGAAATATTTTCTCAATTTGACTTTAGCTTTATACAATATAATGTTATTATCGTGCATTGAGATTATATTAATTTATGATTGAATTATTTCATGGAAATTAGTAGGTCAATCTCGGTTCCATTATTTGTTATGATTTGTTGGCTGTTTACTTATTTAAATGGGTATGAAAAAGAATTTTAATGTTAAAAAGGTAGTGACGCTTTTACTTATCCTCGATTCGATAGTTAATAGTTTCCTTAATTTTGTTTTGTCTAAGGTGAGTTGAGGTTGAGGCGGTTTCAAAAGATTAGGATGGGGTTTTACTCAGTATTACAGACGAGACTTCTATCGTAATATTCCTGAGATCACTTAAGGAACTTTATTCTTTATGAACACATCCAAAGGTTTCATTTCTAAGCATGGCAACTGTAGAAAATTTGCAAATTTGCGTACAAAGCGCAAAGCACTGGCGGGATCGTCTTTGTATGCAAATATTATTACAGGAGTCTATTGAAGGACCACACTGAGTTTCGTATTGAGCCCAAGTCTATCTACTATGCTACAAGCTGTATCAACTGGGACCGCAATATCATCGTAAACATCTGCTATTCTTAAGTAAGTACCAAAAATTCAGGAAAAGTTCCGGTTTATTTTTCTCGTATAAAATTATTATATTGGTTCAATATTAAACCATTTTTTATTTTGGTTACTAGAACTGCGGTCCTAATATACTCAAAGGTGTAAGTCTTTTAAAGATTGAGGCGAAGTGAAGTGAAATTTTGAAGTACCTAAGTTTAGTAGTTGTTAGACTCGTCACTAAAAAGATTTCTTGAAGATTAGCAGATGTGGGTATGCTTTAACTACCTTAAATAAAAAAGTTACATTCTCATATGATCATTACCACAATTTAGAACAATGGTCTAATGACCTTTTGATCAGTTGAACAGCAGAATCGACAATTCACAGGCAAATCTACTCTAAGCGTGTTAACATGGCTCGGGGGTTATTGCGGTGTACCGATTCACGTGTCAGAATATGTACTGGCCAAACCACCTTACCTTTACCTATATGCATACTTAGTTATGCTTACGCTACGCCCGTACTGTAGTGGCTTTTATGAGTTATTTGTGTTGCACCTTCAATGAAACATCCACGTTATGCTCGCCCCAGTTAATTAAGCAATACAGGTTACATAACTCATTGTCATCTCTGTCGCAATGTACATCTATTATGACATTAATATCAATCTGAACTAATTTAACATTATGGTTAAAAGCATCTTGAGACGGTTAATCATTCTTCTTTTACAGTGTACCATTTGGCAGTCGCATTGTGTTAGATGAATTAGTAAATTACGCATGCAATTAGAGACACGGATGTTTGGCGGTCGAAGCGGGGTGTAGGTCGGCGATGGCATGCGAGGAGTCGTGCACAACTGACGGCGCTCAATCACTACCGCACCAGACATATGGTGCGGCTAACTTCCTTGATCTGAGCTCTAGTAACAAGAAATAAAACACAGCACAACTAATCGACGAGCAAACATAACAACGCGCGTCACGCTCGTAGTTTCCTTTTTGTATTAGAACGCTCCATTCACACAGATAACAGTGCGCGCAGGCGACAACGGGAAACAATTACGCTATTACAAAAGGCCTTAAGGATTCTAATTACGAGCGATCCTTTCATTGTGAGCCCCGATCGGATACAAAACCGGCCCATTATCGTCTACCATAAACATTTCTGGATTTCATATCCGCGGCACGGTCGGGGCCGCTTCGCTTATTACCTCCGCGCGGAAAAGAATAACATCGTTTCGGCACTTTTGACGCGAATTCCGGATGCCTACGTTCATATTGTGAGCCGTTAATATTCTGCGCGAAGCATCCGACCTTTTTTATTTGTATCTAAAATTGAACATTTTGTCGCGACAACGAAAACGCATGCCGCTCCCCTTTGGCGAAGGAGCGATAAAAATACAGAGACAACGCACTCTCGTATAGTAATAGTTCTCACTAACGACATCTGAAGTGTTTAAATTTGCCCACACCTGTACAGGCAATCTTGTTGTTGAGGTAATCCTCATAACATGCTGTTTAATATAGCCATATAGCAGTTTATAAATTATTCTGTGTACCTATCAGCTACGACTTTATTTGTTTATTACATCATTTATTCTTGTAACATCTTACACTTCAACAGAAATCGCAAAGCCTTAAAATAATACTAGTATAATTATTATTTACAATATGTAACTTTAAAAATAAACGCTTCAACAGCGATTTTTAAATTTTAAAGCATTGTTTAAATTGTTTGTCTGTGACAGGAAAGGGAAGTAAAATCTAAATCGAAAAGCTAAATAAGACTGAAGCATCATAATGAAAATGAACTTGGCATTTTGAAGCAGTTGGAAGAAGTGGATTGTAAAAATCTGTGTCGAGTAAAACAGCCCTATCAAACAACGGGCAATGAAAAAGTAAAGTTAGCAAAACAACAAACAACGGCCCGCTGTCTGCGGCGTTTCGTGGCCACCTCTGCAATTTACGGCGCTGTCATTATTCAAACTTTTGAAAAATCCACAACTGCTGACAAAATTAGAAAAAATGCGGATTTCTTCCTCAATATGATCTCGCGAATCTGCTGAAGTCGCTTGCCTTTATGCTGAAGTGGCAAACTCGCTAAGATAAGGGGAGGAGCGGACAAATTGTTATAATTGCGAGACGAGATAAGAAGTGACACCAGAAAACAAATGAAGGCGGGTGGTGGTGAGACCGGGGGGGTGGCGGCGCGCCGCGTGACGTCACCGGCTAGAGCTGCTTGCTAACCACTCGGCCGCCCTGTCTCAGGCGCGTAGCTTAACACCACATTCGGTTCTACAACAATAAATTGTGAATTTATTGTTGTGTTTGTCTGTATTATCATAAAGTGACAGAAACAAATTTCTACTGTCTGGTTATTGTACTAGGGATCCTCATATAATCCTTTATTGGAAATTATAAACATGCCGTATCCTCATTCTAGACATATTGTGGAAAACGGTCCCTTTATTACTGGCAGCTGCGGTTGTCCCATAGGATACGATGAAAACAATAAAAGTAGGTCAACTGGGATACAGAATTCAATTCATATTGCAAGCAATAACACACGGTGCATGGGCGCTATGAAATTTATTTATTTATCCGCCCGCTCCACGTAACAATAATATTATTGACCAAGCTATTAGTTAAGTTTCTTAGCTTTGGTACGTCTAAAAGGTGCTCCAAGATTACCTGATATCTCAGCGCTATTACAAATTTATTCAGATTGTTCAGTCTAGATGTATCTATCTGTATGAAAATATATGGGTGTCTTTAACATTTTCAATATTAATTATGCCGAATTCAGAGCATGATTATGTAAGTCTTGACTATTCCCTTTGTTTTTAAAGTATCGTGTAGATACCACTCCGATCTAAGGTTAAGTTATATCATTTAAAGTTAACAGGGACATTTTTTTGGTTACACGCATTTTCAAATTCATTGTATAAAATACTCCCCAAATTCTTCATTAGCTCCGGAGATAAGCTTAAAAACATAATTGTATTGGATGTAACAACGGATAGTGATTTAATATAATGAGTTTAAATTTAAAGTAGGGGCTCGGGGAATCCCGAGGGTCCTGCACACCTCACGGCGCGCCGTCCTCAGCCCTCGCTCGCCAAATTAAAATGATAAATCAAAATCCGTCAGGCGGCCGCACAGAAATATAAAACGAACTGAACTTCCCACAACTTGTGAAACTTTTATTGCTGTGTTTTCAACGTTTGCTTTATACTTTCTGATCGGTTTCTGTTTAAGTAGGAATATAATAAGGAGACGCGGAACTACGATGATAAAAATGTCTGATATGTTAGGAACTTTTATGGGTTCTTGTTTTTATAATAAGTTTTATACAGAGATTTTGGAGTTAAGATAATTGTAGGTTGATGTTTTGAGACTTTTATACTTGGTTTTAAATATTTAGTAATCTTCACCACAACATCTGCCTCGGTACCTATTATATTTATATTGAAGGTATTTTAAACCTAAAATTCAAACTTCGTTATACCACCAGAAGCACGTCAATAAAGCTACACAGCTGTTATAAAACGAAAATAATTGACGGACAGATTAACATGTAGGTACTTTCTGTAAGAAAGTGATCAAAGTTGTAAACACTTTTATTTAGCTCAACTAGGGTTTGATGAGGTCCTCCGCTATGTAGGCACCTAATCTTTCTCAAGCTTTGGCTCCTTTGCTTGGTTTCACCAATTTCTATACATTATTATTAGGTGACGAATTTAAATGAAGCACAGTTTTTAAGATAAGTTTTAATATTTATAAATTAAATGGCAAGCCCTCGTACAAAATCGCATATGGCCATCGGAATTAAAGTACTTAATCAAAAATTTCAAATCTGTAAAGTAAGAAGAGGAAGTTCTAATTCAGCTTAACAAATATTGCCAAAATAAAAATAAAAAAGAATTAAACCCCGAAGAAACGTACAAATACGAGTACGTCTTCAGGTTAAATAAAAGCTTTATTTTTACTGATCTTATTTTTATTACGCAGTGATTTTAGACAAACGCGAAATCCTGCCCTGTTACCTCGTCATTAGTTATAAATAATAGCAATCATTACGTCTTACCGTCCTGATGAAAGCCCGGCTTTTGAGATGTTGGAAAATAAAATGCGTACCGCAATCTCCCTTGATGAAATTACCTCATAATTTAAAAGTACGTAAGCCTTTACTAATATTTTATTTTTCGCCCCAAAGGGAGCCGCATCGGCTTCAAAGTGGGGCAATAATTAATAATTTTGCTCACAGACCTCGTAGTAAAGTTAATTTTGAAATAACACGGAAACAATTGCGAAATATTTCCATGGGCGTATTTCTTGCTGTAATAACAGCTCGTCCTTTATCAAATAATAGGTGATTTAAGTACAATTACCCCATACACTTTGTTCTGGTTTTTACGCACAATAAAGCCAGTTGTTTATGTTAATGGCGGGCAAATGAGTAGAAAAGTCACTTGAAGGAAAGTGGCTACCGTTGCTCATGGTAATTAGCTATGTGCCTATACCAAAGCGTCTTCAGCCGAAAAAGAAAGAAAAGAAAAACGGCTGGCTGTCAAGCCCCCAGTCCAGCTGCGACAAATTGCTATTTATAGCAATAATAATAACAACGATAAACATTCGTAGCCCCACACTAGGATTCAATGTTATAACTGCTATAGACAACACACAATACACGGACACACCCCCAGACCGGGAACATACATTTAAACACATCATTCAATCCGCCTCGCTGGGAATCAAACCCAATCCCAACAGGGAACAGCAATCCGGCCCGTCATTTTACCGAAACATTTTTTTTGTAAGAAATAAGTGTAATTCCTAAAGAATAGAGGTTATTTATTAGGTCTACGTTAGCGCATAAAATTAAGCAGTAGATACTGATGGCAAAATGTTGTATGTTACGCCGTTTGTCAGTTACTATAGTTTGATTGTAGTTGTCGATTCTCATATGAAGCCTTGGAGGGTTAGGTATTCATAATTCCATAATAATTCGCACTAGCACAGTGTGCAAAGGCAGAGGATGTTTTTGGTCTCCTCAATTACTTAGAGGCATCCGTGCTGTAATTAATTTAGACTGTTAATGAAATGAAGTGACACAAAGAATTTTATGCTTCGAAATATAATACTTGTAACTAGGTATCTGTTACTAAAATTAGGAGCTGAGTCATTCGAGGTTACATGTGACCGGTCAGGCTGCGTCACACTGTCGACTCCAAACCCATTTTCAACGGCAATATCACGAAAAAAGGCACCTGTACTTGTAAATAACAGTGGGATGAGAATTTGTGCATTGACTCAGGTGTTTTCAAAAATCGCCATTGGCTGCAATGTACGCGAACCTAAAGCTTTATTTCCAGTCGGCAGGCACGTATTATAAACATTTATTCTGTAACGTGCGACCATATTGTATTGAACGAGTTATCTATACCAACCGAGGCAGCTGGGTTAAAAATTACAGTTTCAGCTGGGTTCAAACCTAAATTTCAGTAAGTTCAATGGTCTTTTGTTGAATATTTATCAACTTTTAATACCTAACGAAATACCTCTTGAATTATGTCCGGCGCTCCTCGATAAAGTAAAACAGATAGCATTGGCTTTAGAAGGCATAAAGTGAGGTAAAATAGGTTCAATAAAGGGAAACCGACACTATCTAGATTTTTATAATTTTACGTTAAATAATGAAAGTCCAAAAATGTTTGAAACGAAACCACTTTAAGTACTTAAGAAATGTCTAAAAAGAAATCTTAAATGATTCTCGAAGTTATACCCAAAGTCGAGCCTTAAATTATTAATATTACTCTGTTATAAAATATAAAATAATAGGAGGAACTTAATGAACAGAGTCCTAAAGCAGTAAACAGAATATTACCAGACAATCCGGTTTCTATGAGTCCCTCCCGGATGATATTGCAATTACCGCCCCCCACGCCCGGGTTAATTATAAACAGAATTTAATTCTGTTTAATAGTTTATTTGTTTCATACAAATGTGGTATCGGTAGAAGCGCTAAAACAATTGTGCGGTGGCACGAGTATGGGCTGCAATTTGTCAACTATCCGGAGGTAATGTAGCCCACTCGGTGAGTAGGCACTTAATTATAAAACGAGTTCAAATATTATCACACTCATCGTAATTTATCATATGCTACAAATATATTTTGTACTAATGGGGTTTTATGGTTATTCCATTTGTTGCAGCAATTTAACAAAATTATATGTAACACTAGCTGTCGCCCGCTACTTCGTTCGTACATAGGAGGTTTTCCCGCGTAAATTCTGATCCCGCGGGAATTTCTATACAAAAAGTAGCCTACATATGTTTGCAGATAAACAGACAGAATTAAAAAAATTGCATATATTTGCCACGTACAGACAGCGATCAGTTACAGTTTTATTATATTATGTATAGATTGATTGTGTCAGCTCTTGGTATGAGAAAAGTTAAGCCTTTATCTATTAATTCACTAATCAAAGGTTAAAATAGATAAAGATTTTCTTTATAAAAGAGTGACCACCAGCGTTACCACAGTTTGACCACTTACCGTCGTATTAATTATTTATTTATCAAGCATCACAGCCACGATAGTGAAAAATAATTTGAAATAGAGAGTTTAACTTTTTATCTATTTATTTTCGAACCAATGCATGTAATGTACCTACATGAAAAACTAACATTTATTATGTAGTAAATAAATTCTACTTATTACTTTACTTGAAATTAAATAAATGTAGGTTAGGTTGATGTTTATTAGCCTAGTAAAACCTTTACAAATCTTGGATAAAGTTGAAAGCAAATCATTATTATTGTTACGTGTCAGGAGTACTGGGTTCGAGAAAATGCCAAACACACACACACACACACACAATACACAATTACACACTGTACACAGTACACACCATAACACGATGCACGTAGGTACTCGTAAGTATCGCTCGTAGGTATCGCTGGCATCTTCCTGGTTTCGCTTCCGAAACTAGAATGTCCGCGGTTGACCGATTGCTCCTTTTTATACCACTCACGCACCATTCATAGCAATCGAGAATATTCCCGCTAAGTCCGGACCCACTTCGAACAAGGTTCCAGTATGTTCCTTGCAACCGACTTTCGCCCGTATGACTATTGCCGTAAGGTCGAAGCGTCGTGCGTACTATCGAGACGGCCAGGCGCGCTATTGTTTCTAATGTTCGCATGGCATGTTTATGGCCCCTATTGTATATTGTTTAGCGAGGGAGATACGCCAGGGCTGTCACATTATGCTGACATAATATTATTAGTTAAAGCGAGACTTACCTAAACACACCTTAAATTTTCATTATCCTACGAGTGACATAAAAGTCCCAAGTGCGCCGTCGCCAGTTTTCTGAATAGATTTCCGAACGTCTACGGCATGTCGAGGCGGTTATCGAAAGCCGTTTTTCAGATACCTAACCATAATGTTTTATTAAATGTCATCCGCAATATAATGAGGTGCGAGGGATCTAACATTTGCGAGAGAGGCGCTACAGAAATATGTGCGAAGTATTATGGAGTGCCGTTGTAAGTCAATGAAGCGGCAAATGGGGTGTTCTCGCCTCTCCGATGAGGGCACACTCTAATAAATAAAATTATGCCTCTGAAATTACAAGAATACGTGAACCGCCAGCGATCCCCGCGAGATTGGATGCTGGAGATTTTCATCGATATCCTCCAATAATGAATGTAATATGTAGTAATCTTTTGAGGACGCCCGACTCTGTTGTGGTGAAAAAATGAGATTGCTTCCTGTATACTTTCCTATGACTGACATCAGTGGCTATAGAACTTTTGTCCGTTGATATTATGATTCGGGGCCCAATTTTTGCACTGACCGATTCAATTCCTGAATATTGGCGCTACATGAATCGTGCTTGTGTGTTGTGAGTAAGTAATTGGTCTTTATAATATTAGTATGGATAGTATGGATTGTATACAGTGTTAAATGACGATTTGAGTCCTGGTGAGGATCGGTCGTGGTCACTGCCGCCCACGGGCGTCTTTAATATCAAAGACATCAGCCGCGCATTGCTGAAATATACCTACTAAAAAATTTTGAAGCGAATTTTGAAATACCATGTAACACTGATTTTATGGAAAATATTTATTTATTTAAACTTTTAGTGCACCTTACACAAGTACACGATACAAAAAGGCGAACTTAATGCTAAAAGCATTCTCTAACAGTTAACCTTTGGGAGTGAGAAAACATTGTAGGCGGTTACACGTAAACAATAAATAATAAAAAAAGTAAAGTAAGAATAATGTACATGTTACCGTTAATATGCATAATAAGTTAATGTGCACATTAACTAGGTAATCTGCAGATACACTGATACGATACGTTAAAGTGTAAAAAAA
>DWJQ01000788.1:0-12700 GCA_018248915.1 Hesperia meskei straton
GGATATAATTCTCTTTACGTCCGTAGATAATAATTGTGTGTATTGGATGGATGGATTTAATTGAAAATGTAATTAAACTCCATTAACATCATGATGGAGTAATATATTCCGTGATTCCGTACTAATATTACATAATTATGTGATAGGGTGGTTGTACGTTCTTCTTTCACGTCACAATGGAGCGATGTTATGGTACAATTTTTGTGTGTTCAGATAGTTAGGAGTTAGGAGGCATAGGTAAATTTTTAACTCGTTAAACATGTCATTCCCATGGAAACATCCATTATGAATTATGATGCATAAGGCGCTTACCGCCCATTATTAGTTATACCCATAGTAATAATAAATATAACACAAAATACAAATGGTTGTGGTCGAGTGTCTATATCCCCGTCCGGCCGGACCATCTCTGGGGTATCGAAGCCCATCGTGCCGTCCGACGATCAAATAATATGAATGAACCTGTCATTATGCGAAATCGTAGAGTTGTTTCGCTGAAATATTTTGATCGCCGGCGGTCGGCTGGCGCGGCGCACGCGAGCGTCGAGCGTCTCCGCCACACAAACATGACGGATAATCATTTTGTTGTTAGCTAGTCCTAGTAATATGTCGGCGAGCAATGAATGAAGGATACTGCTACTCCGGATGTTAGTCACCAGGTATGTTGTGGTTATAGTCCAGGGTCTATTTCTGAGCGTGAGTTGGCTAACTTCATTAGTTTCGAATGTTGAGTGATGATAGAGTAGTGCCGCTTTTCAAGACGGTACTACTACCCACATTTTAGCAAAATAAAAGTATTTCAAGTAGGTAAGTTCAACTTATAAATATTTGCGGTGGGTCTACTTACGATTCGAAGTAAGTCTAGTTTCCATCTACTAATGTCGTAAGTAAATCTTTGCAGATATTAATTGGGTTGGGAGACAAAGTATGGATCGATGATCAAGTAAGTCTAAGTTTTCTAAATTTCATTTCGCTTGCAAGGTATTGCAGTGAATATAATTAAGTTAAAAGGTAGTCGTACTAGATTTGCGCAGGCGCAAATGGTTCAATTTATCCCGTTTATAGATACAACCTGTGGAGAGTGTGGGGCTTGTAAATCATCATTACCGCGTAATCGTAAATGATCTCGTTTGCGATACCGAGAAATACAGTTAAAAGACGTTGCCGCAGTGAGGGGCTGAGGGCTTAGCGAAAAATTGTTACTTGAAGTCATCGTTTAGCCATGTGCCTGCATCAGGGTTTCTTTTGCTTTGACGCAATTGCACGTCGCAGACTGTCCTCCTATACAAAACAAGCATATCTCAGAATTCGCACTATGCTGGACACACAATACCATCCAGAAACAACCCATACCCAAACACAAATAGTATTTGTCAAATACTTCTAAAATTTAAATCGAAGTGAATCGAACTCGAATCATAAGAACTTTTGGATTGTTTACGTAAGTTCTTAAATGTTATCATTTTTTTCAAGTAAGTATTATTTTTAAATACTAAAACATTAAACAGGTTTTATGCTTTTGATAGCCATGTTATTCAGACGCAACGTATTTCGACACAAAAGAGCCAATGGAGCAAATAACTAGGCACTAAATCAGAGAGAATTACATGATTTACACACCATTAAAACACTGTAAAAAGAACACACTTAACCTCGTTTCTTAAATCACTTGGAGGGATAATAAATATAAAATACTACGGTCCTTACTTGTGTAAAAAGAAATAATCGGATGGAATGCAAATCCTAGTAACAGGAATAATAGAACCGTGAACAGCTGTCATATACGTCATTGAAGGAAGATTTACCGAGATGTCTCACAGACGACGAGTAACGACTAACTACATAACAAGGGATTATGGTTTTGTGTAGCATAATAGCGAGACAGTGTTTTATGAATATCAATCCTACTAATATTATAAATGCGAAAGTTTGTAAGGATGTATGTGAGTGAGTGTGTGTTTGTTGCTCTTTCACGCAAAAACTACTGAACGGATTTTCATGAAACTTTGCAGTAATATAGCTTAGACATCGGAATAACATAATTTGTTAAAATTTATAGATATTTTTGAAGGGACTGGTTCCCCGAAGCGAAGCGAGGGCGGATTTACTAGTACAATATACAAACTGTAACAGATTTTCAAACTACCTTTTTGTGTAAAAAAGTCAACTTTCAAGTTAATTGTTTTATTAATTTTTGTATCTTAAAGTTATTTATTCAGTTCATGGTTGCACAGCTTCATAAAGAACGAAAAATATTTTTTTCCTTGAATACAACCACAAAAGTTATTCGTTGTTGGTATGCAAGTAGACAAGCGTCTGGTGTAAGAGCGAAAAAACGGCCGAGTCCAATAAATATGAATGAAGCCGGCGGCGTAAATCATTGACACCCACCGCGCATTGTGCTCGTGTCGAGCGTCCAGCGCCGAGCGTCGAGCATCGAGATATCGAGCGCCAAGAACCGAGCACCGAGCGTAGAGAACCGAGCATCGAGCATCAAGCACCGAGCACCGAGCATCGAGCTTCGAGCACCTAGAACTGAACACCGAGTATCGAGATATCGAGCGCCAAGAACCGATCACCGAGCATCGAGCACCAAGCGTCAAGCGTCAAGCTTCGAGCTTCGAGCTTCGAGCTTCGAGCTTCGAGCATCGAGCCGAATACTGAACACCGAGCATTTAGCATCGGCACTATAATCAAGTGGTGTCGGCTAAATACGCTATTTCCATTACTGGCTAAACACCCTTTTTATGGCTCATTGCACACGGCGCGATGGCGATGGCGATGGCGGTCTACCGTCATTGTGTCTAATGGGATTTTCGTGAGTCATTGCTGTAAGATAAAAGGAGTTCGTGAATATGATTGTTCTTGTTCATACGTTTGTTATTTAATGGGAATTTTGTGATTGTACCTTAGAAGTACCATATGGTTTCACCCGTCTATCGTTCAGGATTGCGAAACTAAACTCGTTAAGAGTTTTAGTCTTCTTTCCTGCAGAATTAATCAAGCAACAATTTAAATGTCGATCTTCCTAGGGGAAATTTGAGTTTTGGCTTTGAACGCCCGGACAATTAACAAGTTATTAGTTAGTTATGACGACCTGGATGGCGCAACGGTTAACACGCCGGATCGCTGTTTCGAGGGTCCTGGGTTCGATTCCCAGCGAGGCGGAAATTTGAATGATGAGTTTGAACGTCCGTTCTCGGTCTGAGTGTTTGTCCTTGTCTTGTGTGTTGTCCATGGCACCACACACCCACGACACAGGGAATCCTAGTGTGGGGCTATGTGTGTGAAGCGTTATTTATTTTATTTATTTATTAGTGGTTCATTGTCACTGGTTCTCCCCATGACGTCATGATGCACAGTAAGAAGAACGTCCCTAAGGTTTCTCATAATGTCGAGTAAGGTGTGCGGTGAAGTTCACACTTGTTGAGCGTGGGTGGAATATGATCTTGGTGATCGTGGTGAAATCTGATGTCTTTGAGTCCAAACTCAAGTCTATCAAAAGAAGCTAGAGTTGCAAGTTACAGCCTGAAGGTATCCAATGTGTTTCAGTGGCAACACACATCGTGCAAAAAAAACTCATGTAACTAATGTGTTAGGAACACATACTGAGAATCTCTGTATCTTTAAGCTCCGGTTCGACGACCTTCTGGCTTGTCTGTCTGTCATCTTGTACATTTATTAGTGGCGAATATAACTAACCATCAAAGGCGTTGACCCTCAGATCATTAGTCACGGGCATGAAATATGGACGCCCCGAGCATTAGCGATGCTTTCGCCGAATCGACGCAGCTCCAAGTTTTTGTCGAGCTTCGGAAAGGCCAATTGCCAATTTGGAAGGGTAAAAGCTTGTGAGGAGCGATGACTGTGTTTTCATCGGATTATAATGAAATAGGTGATAAGGTTCGTATGTGTGTAAATAAAGCAGGTAAAAAGTTCATTGGGACATACAAATGGTAACAGTATCTATTGTTCACTTCGCTTTCGAATTATCTTCAATCCTCGAGCATTAAAGTCATGTTACGCTTCAGTACGTTTACAAAATGTCCAATGCAAGAATTAACCAGACGAGTCAAAAGTGCAATAAATTAAATTAATAATAAATTGTCGATAAAGTCTTGCCACTTGAGCGTCATAAAAACTTTTATCCAACTAATAAAGTTTTAAAAGTCAATTCGTAAGTCACTGCCTGCTTCGCGAGCTTCTCGCAATAAAGTCCCACGTTCAATTAAGTCGATATTGTTAATCGATTAAAGGGTGAATAAAAACAGCGAGAGGATTGAACCGGCCGGCGCGGCGCAGCGCTAACGTGCGTTGATTTGTAAATAAAACAAACAAATGGCAAGAGAGATCTGCGGCTGCGGCTCGGCGGAGCCGCGCAGGCCGCGCGTCACGCGCCGTCGCCGCTACCGACCGCGGCCGATCAACACTCTCGCACGCTTTCATCTAGGAAGCGTAACCTATTACTTACTACTGCTCGTGTTCGATGCAGTCGTACAACAAACAGTTGAAGTCGTGGTCGGCTTACAGAATCTACGACGTATCAGGACAATTTGTCAGGTTCACAACTTGATTAAAATAATTTCTTTAAAAAATACGTGAATTATTGAAATTGCGCATGTGTATTAAATATTTAGAATATCGAATTGTATGAAATTAAAAATCACGCAAATTGTATGAAAGGCACATCCCAGTTTCACTCCTCAATCATGCACTTTGTACTTTCTACTAGCCGCAGGGCCGTAGGTACTTCGTCGAATGAATACACGAATCGTACAGTTCACGAATGAAATTTATTCATAGCCCTGAACCAACAATGTATGAAAACCATATGAATGGGTTCTTCGTTAGTTGTAAAAGAACAATGTAGGTATTTTATTAAGTTCGCAGCCGCGGACACGAGTGTGGAGATGCCACAAGCACCTGTCGAAAGTGAAATGCTAACCGCAGTCTTCCTTGTCACCACTGCGACTGCGGGTAACGGGCTTTAGATTGACATTTTCAATTTACGCTTATGTAATTTGGAAAAAACATTCCGAGCCGTATCATTTCGTAGATTACTTCGGTTTAAGATTACTGTTGTTTACCTTTTTGCTTTGTAACACTATTGTATTATGCTGTATCTAGATTTTGGGAAAATTGCATCATACGATCAATTTGTTTGGTGTCGCAACGTGCATAATCGTTTGAACGACCTACGTCGTAATTGAATGAGAAAAGAAGAAAATCGATCAAATTAACACAATACATTACTAACAATTATTAGATTTATTAGGTAATGATTAGATTTATATTGGTTATCAAGTAGGTATATACTTAGCTAGATAGTCTTTTGATAAATATTAGCCTCTTATTTCTTATTGGCAGGCAAGGTGTATGTAATGCAGTCAAGTGTTAGGTATAGGACTGACGTATAAACAAAATGTGTGGAATTTTCAAATGTGACACAGGATACATTTACAGCAGATTACGATATGGGGAATCTGCTCTGAGACCGGCAGATTCCCGACCAAATAATTACAGGACTGTTAATATAATCACTGATATTTCGAAGCAGCAGCGATTGCCGCCCACGCTCCTCGCAGCAGGAATTCGGGTGCCATTCATGAGCAGACAGTATCGACAACTGATACATGAGTCATCGCTACTGCTCCAAAGGTCACCATAACTCATCCGAACGTGAACAGCCTTAATGTTTAACTTGTGATCCGATCCCGCGTTACACAACTGTTTGATCTCGTTTGTAATATTTCAGTCGTAGTGATGTATTGAAATCATGTTTGTAACGCAATATCGATGATAGCATTGTTCGTTTTATTAATCTTCTAATTTAAAGTGGATTCGCCTGAAGCGTATGAGTGATAGAGCCGATTGTGCAATTCTGAAGTTTAACCTAAGTTACTCTAAATTCAGCCATTGCGCGTAATGTTTAAAATAATAAGCTTGAAGAGGAAAAGCTCATAAGTTGAAAAGCATAAATGGTTATACTTTGTACACTTAGCAATCTGTTTTATACTTCGATCTTTTTGAATACCTAATCACAGGAAGGCTTTAAAATACTTAGTCATTTTAACTGATGTTATTTAATGTTGTAACTAATGTGGTTTGGCGAGTCTGGCTCTTATGGTTTGAATTTAAAAAAATCCACAGACTACACACAGCCGCAGTAAAATCCTATTCACTCTTGCCTTTAATACACTTTCACAATCGACAGATTTTCTAGACTTATTACGATCTATAAAATAAAACCCCGAGTTTAACCACTAACACGTTCACCAATACTCATTACTGTCATTACTGACCTAAATAACATGCGAAATTGTACGGTGTAATTGAGTCAATGAGGCAAACTCTGAGAAGTGATTTTATAACCGTTTATAGGTCACGCGACACTGAATCATACATCGCGATTGACTTCGTTAACTTTCATGATGTTCCGACAATTTTTTAGGTCACAAAAATAACAGGAAAACCAAATGGAAACGCCTGTAGTCTAAAACTCTCAAGTTTTTGGCTTAAGGGTTTTACAGTTAAATGTGTTATGTGAAACGCAAAATAATGATGATTGAGTAGGTATGAAAATAGGTGATAAATAAAGGCGGCCTTAATTTATAAACTTTATGTAATTTATAAAGAGCAACAAACGAAGGTGACCCATCTTATGCAGTCACAGTCGCCCACGGCCAGTATCACAGCATCACAATTGGACTAAAAGAGGCGAGAATTCAGAATATTTACATTAAAATAACAGAAATGTTTGCCAACCAGGAAAGCGATACTTCTTCCAACAATCACGAAAAGCTTCAGCGATTGATCATTTAAAGAACGGTGTTTTGCGATTTGCGCCCAAAATTATGTCTCGAATTATATTAGTTAGCAATACCTAGTGATCTCCAATTCAGTACACAGTACAAAGAGAGGACACAATCAAGTACACCGGTACAATAATTAACAGCGCGCTCGCCCACACATGCGCCTGCGCAGCGCGGCGGGAGGACCGACGCACCGGCGGCGCGGGCGCACCTGGCCGATCCTAATTACTGATCTAACGGCGTTAGGGTTAACCTTTAATTACTGATCAGAACCCATTCCCTACCACGAATAATTCAAAACAACCGTAATTTATTATTTTGATCTTGGTGGGCATGGCATCCAATTCATTAACTGTTCGGACTGTTCCTCAGAGATCGAGTCTAAATAGTTTTAATT
The DNA here is from genome assembly GCA_018248915.1 of Hesperia meskei straton. Taxonomy (NCBI): domain Eukaryota; kingdom Metazoa; phylum Arthropoda; class Insecta; order Lepidoptera; family Hesperiidae; genus Hesperia; species Hesperia meskei. The sequence continues at coordinate 7,210 of DWJQ01000788.1, forward strand.
TTTTTATTGGAATTAATTAAAAAGCCAATGCTTTCTTAGCGCTGTTAGATGGAAAACATAATATACTTATATTTTTCCAGCTTTACTTATATGTACCTATATGCAAACGGCCAAAATCCAACCCGTAAAATGAATTGGAAAGTTCATTCATCATGGAATTAGAACTTCCGCGAACAGCTGTACAAGGTTAAACCAAGTTAGTTTGCACAAGCACCGTGTCAAAAGACATACTTGTTCCATAGAACCATGAGACTTGCATCCGAAAATGATTTGAATTCGATTTGGATTTCATTGATTCAATCGAGATATTGAAACTTCCAAACTATTTCGTTATTAAACGAAAGTATTGCTCAGTTTCTATCTGGCTGTCTTTAGCAATGATTTCAAGAGCATGAATTGGAATCAGTTTGAACTCGGAAGCCGATTCGTCTTCATATATTTCGGAAATAACAGATCGCAAGTACTCGCCCAATTTAGTTACATTAGAGTCCTAAGAAAAGTCAAGACTTAAGGCTTAATTATTCAACATCACTGTAAGAACCTGCACATTACTTATAGTTCTTCAAAGCTCTGTGAGAATTGACTTAAGCTGTGAGAAACCAGCGAGTCCAAAACCGATGGTAGGAGCACTGATTACTTACGATATTGCTGCAAAGGCGTAATACAATTGTGTAGATATTGCGCGATAAGTTTAACTTAATATGTGAGGCGAATAGACTAACGGTCGTATCGATACGTTCGCTATCAACTAACTAATCTATCTGACTTAAGGAGAAGTTACTTAATCTACTTGCCAACCTTTTTGTTATTGCTTCATAAGTGTTCCTTGTAAGGCCCAGGTAAGAAATGTATTATGATACGAAAATCATATTTATTTACTTCATGCCAGGGTTGATTTAAGATTTAAAATATCCGTTGGGATTTAGCTCCTTCCGTACAGGGGGAATTATGGGGATCATAACGTTGTGTCAGTCGTTAGTGATCTGCCGGAGGAAGCATCTTCAGCTTCTGTATCTTCGTTGGACGGTTCGCTTCTACGGCACTAACATGCACTGAGTGCACGATAATTGTTACGTTTTTTTTTGAGACAATATACCTAATATGTGATATGTTTTAACGTAACTTATATCTTCGTTACCTACATTCATCTGAATAAATTAAACATTTGACTAAACACCAATCGATCGGTTGTAGAGCGCCATGGTGAAACTGGTTTTATACTCCGAGCACGACAACCTGTGGGCTATTAATGGGCTGAAGTCATACAAAAATAAATCTAAGCTACAACGGCGCCTATAACCTGCGAAACATTCCTTATCCAACACGATCTACAAATCGTTTCTGATTGCCTAGTTAATAGTTAAAACTAGGTAGGGGTATGTACCGACAATTGACTGCGTGCTGACGAATGACGTACATTACCTCGTAAACTCTAACTCACGAACTGCAGCCGCTAACGGCCGTCTAATTACGACCTAGTGTGTTGTCACCTGAACGACGATTTATCGCCTAGGTGCGGCCCCGCGTTGTTAGAGTGAGACACGGGTATACAAAACACAAAGCCGAAAAAAGACAAAACACGAAGTTGAGACCAACTAACCTAGAATAGTGGGCAGTAAAGAAGATAAATTGTAACGTTAGAAAGGGATGGACTTATTCCATTGCTGAATAAGTACTAAAGTGTAATTTACGAGCATAATTGGAGTACTTCGCGATCACGTCAAATGCTCGCTGCGAACTATTAAATGAAACAGTAGTAATGGATTACACGTAATGAATGCAGCGCGAGCGAATGAGAAGTTTACTGTAAGGTTGAAAGACAATAGAACACTTCGAATACACAATGATGAAAGAATGCGACATCAATTATACTTATGTATAAGTAAAACCTTTTTTTAAGTTTTATCCTAACACGAGAGTGAAGAGATTTGAAAAATATTCAAATTCTTTCATATTAAATATCCGCAATTGGGACGTGACGTAAAATTAGCAATATTCCGATATTATCGGAATATATCGCAAAATATCCAGAGACTATGACATTTCAGCCCATCCTCACCACATAGTTTATAATACATAAAACATTCAATAAATTTAAGTCGATCAAAATTGCCTAACTGAAGTTTTAAATTAATATGTACCTTCAATTTCATACATACCTTAGTAGAAATGTAAGTACTTAACTTATTACTATACCTTAGTAGAAATGTAAGAACAGAAACAATTTCAAGTGCATAATCTGTCTTGACCCAAAACAAGGGCAGTTCTAGCTGTATCCAAATAAGGCCTATCGAAGCAGAATGAATGGCGCAGATACAACATTAGGAAAGTACGTCTGTTCCGTTCGTCTGTTGCGAAACAGCTAGTATCAGATGCATGCGCGTTTGAAATACTGGGCGGCGTCACGGCAGGTGAGGCGCGGCTCATAGCTAATGGAATCTCCGTTCCCAGGGCACATAAACAATCATGATTTAAGTTTTATTAGTTAACAGTACTAGTTTTCTTAAATGTTGAAAGCGTCGATGACATCATACTTTAGACATAAATACCAAATGTTTGAGAGAAATGCTATGGAGGAACTTAATCATCCAGTAAGCCGTAATGATAGATTTATGGACCAATTTATAAGCTTTTCACTGGATACAAAATCGATAAATCTATAACATAAAAGTAGGAACCGATTACACAACAATAGACACGTGTATTAGACAAACAGGCTAGACCTATGGGTTATGGGTGTGAACGCAAACATTTACAACATCAGATTTATAACGAAACTCTTGAAGAAATACGAATTCCTCATTATTTTTGTAGTTAAAATTAAAATTACAAATCTATTGTTCAATCGTTCTACAGGTAAGTGTATTACGACGAAACCTTCATGCCCAGAGGAGATTATAAGATTATTTTATCAGACAAAGGATTATGTACGTTCCTGAAGGAGACTGCGATTAAACCTCATTTATCGTAATCGAAAATTACAGTACTTAGTCATCCCAAATGTAAACTACTTTTTTGATAGTTGCAAATTTCAATTTGGGAGGGAAGTACCAACAATGATACGCGAGGTATTGCGAAATATTCTTCGGGGATGAAAGCCAGTTGCCAAGTAATTTACATAAAACAATCTGCTTTGAATTGACTTTTAAATGTTACTAGACCATAGCATTAGCCGAAGTTAGCAATCGCTGAGATACTAGAAGAATCAATAGATAAGATTAGACATCTTACTGTTCCTCGATCGTAACATTCATACCACAATCAGACTGATATTTATCACAACGCTTTTATTCGGGACAATGAATGAACATAAAAAAATTATCACTTGAATTGATTGACTCTCTGCCTTCTTAACACAAGAAGCTGTTTTCAAGACCATTAAAGAGATTTCTTAATAGCTTCCAAAAAATAAAGTCATTGACGTGGTTAGAGTTATTGCGGTCGAACTTTGTCGCTATTTTAAACTTGAATAGCCTAATTATTACGTTTACGCTCTAGGCAACGATTATCTAATCTGCGCTGTTGTGTAAATTGGTCCAAATCATTCACGGCGCTTGTCTGTTCAACGGCAGTGGCCTCTGTGAAACATATCGGTACCCAACGAAGTAAATTGCGCAACTGCGTCTGGTGACTGTCTCCCATCGACACTACTGTTCCATTCTGTTACTGCACAGCAAAAAACACCGGTACCTCTAATTCTTACAAGTTGTACGTATCAACGATCGTGTTGAACGTGATTGAATTTAAACTAGTAGGTACCTGTAGCAATATAGAAGTCTGACTTAAGACTTAAGACAGTGGGAACTGGATAACTTGAAGGTCAAGGATAATTGTTAAATCCTGCTTAATGGTTAACAGCCTATGAAGTATTTTACATCAAAGATGTTGTAGGTACTTGATCTTAATATGAAATGATGAGATGATCAGTAATAGTAGTGATCAGTTTCAGTTGATCATGACATTTGTGACTATCGAATATCTCTCACTTAATAATGTGCCTGTTTTGGGAACTTGCAGCGATAGAGCCAACCTTAACCTTAACTTATGTCTGATACAGTTACAGACGTTAAACTTTTTAGAAATTGTACTTCTAAATTCAGTGGTAAATTGGACATAATTATTTCTTGACGAGGTATGGCTTACGTATTTTCTTAGTTAATTTAGCCCACTAAAGATATTCATCATCAAAATTTCATACAGTATCTAGATTCTAGCCTACTTTGCGGCGTCGTGAGCCTTGAAGCCCAATTCCTTTCTTCATGTCTATCCATGGTTTAAGTAATTGACAATGTGATATCCTACCTTTGGTGTCGATGTTGGGCGTGGCGACCGTGGAGAGGCTGGGTATCTCCGGCTGCGGCGGCTGCACGCGCGGGCCCGGCCACGTGGTCATCCCGCCGCAGAACCGCGGCCGGCCCGCGCCGCAGTCGGCCGCGTCGCGCAGCGTCGACGCATCCGCTGAATACTCTACGGATGAAGATGGGGATGGTGAGGACATTGGCTGCATTTGATGTTAGGCGCAATGGTCACGGACTGCCGTTTAAATGGCTTTGGGTGTGATACCAAGAGGTGGTAATTTTAATGAGTTTAATAGAAACCACGACAGGGAGTCGATAGAGTGTCGTTATTTATTCATTGTGTTTTGGCAAAGGGAGATTTCTCGCCAATCGAGACGACATGCTTGGGGGGTAGCCGAAGTCACAACTGTCGATGCCAGAGCTTCTGTATTGGAGCGGTGTAGAAGTCTTCGATTGCGTAATTTAGCCTTTGGTGACGTCAACGTGTGACGTATGTGTGATGTGGCCACAGTAGCATGCAGTGGGTATTTGTGATATCCTATTTCTATTGTCCATGGCATTTGAGACACAGTGCTAGGATAGAAATTAATGAACAGAAACAAAATAGGTCTGCAAAATAATATTTAAGGAAAATTATTTTTATAGACAGAGCTGGGCATAATAAGTGCGATATAAAACATAGGAAGAACATGTCCATACCATACCGCCTCCATAGCATGCTGTTCGTAATACTCACTTCGCGTAGTGGACGACTGCAGCAGGCTAGCCGTCTGCCCGCCCGGAAACGTGGCGTTCCTTTTATGCCGACCCTGAGGACAATAAAACAATAACTTTAGTTTTAGTCTACTGATGACTTTGGGAAACAACTTCACATTTCGATCAGGGGTGTCAAGAACTAAAGAATTTTTCACTCACTAGAATGGATCGATTTTCATGATACGAAAATCACACTTGGAAAATTAGGTTATAATTGGATAAAATCATAAGTATCTTTTACAAATAAATCCGCTTTCGCTTCGCATCGGGAAACCAGTCCCTTCAAAAATCTCTATTATTTGTAACAAATTATGTTATTCTGATGTCTAAGGTATATTACTGCAAAGTTTCATGAAAATTGTTCAGTAGTTTTTGCGTGAAAGAGTAACAAACCCACACACACACTCACATATGTACATCCTTAGAAACTTTCGCAT
>DWJQ01000789.1:0-12699 GCA_018248915.1 Hesperia meskei straton
ATTCTCTCGGAATGCTGGAGAAGGTGAATAAATTTGTGTGATGACTGTGCAGCTCTTCACCAACCTGCTCTGGTTACCCAAGTGGAGTTTACTCGAGGCTCCTCAATGATGAAGAGAGGTCCATGCTAGTGAACCATTAATTGGCAGCCACAGTGGAGCTCAGGCACTAGCCTGAGCTAGTACTCTTACTACTAGCTAGACAGTTTACTACTAGCTAGACAGTTTACCACTAGCTAGAGTGACTACTAAGTCACTCTCATATCATCGATGAACTGGATGGTTTACCGTGATGGACTGTTCTGGTTTCTCAAATAATTTTCAATGGTATTATTAGTTGTTACTAATATTATTGGTTATGGAACCATCTTTTTGATGGAATTAGAGCTTTGTGGCATTTTTTATCTTTTCACACAATGGATATCTTATCCAATTTTTATTTTGTATTATGAAAATGTGTGTTTCATTGCACATTAAGTGAGTTCCTGGTTTAAATGGTGATAGTATATTATGCTTCATATTAAGCATATAGCCTCACTCAAACAAACTTTTAACATATTCATTTCATTAGAAAAACATTGATATAACGCACTGATGCAATCCCTCTTAGTCGGTTTACTTACGGCCTTGTCTTTGATCCTCCCCCTTTTAGAGATATAATTGCCTCAATTCCATAATTTACATTAAATTGGAACATAAAAATAGATTTGTAATTCTATCACAATATACTATCTCGAGTTAAGATCTTGCCAAATCTTTTGAAACATCTTTGTTTATTGCACAGGTATATTTTAAACTTCAGCAAGTGCCTGTTACAATTCTGCACTTATTTGTACCATTTTCAGAAATATATTATAAGGATTTGAGCTTGTTTCTCCTGCTGAGCCTCAGGGGCTCATTTCAAATGAATTATAACAATACCCTAGGTATTTATTATTTTAGCATTATATCGTTTCTCGAACGTAATGCTTAAGTATTTATCATTGCTGCACTCGGGGAGTAATTTCATATGGATAAAAATATCATAATATATTTTTAGTTTAAGCATTAAATCGTATCGCGTACGTAATGCTCATCGTTAAATTGTTGCACTTGTCATCGGGTAGGTACAAAGAAAGACTGTATCGCGTACATTGTCAGACTTTGTAATATAAATATATCAACTAATGTATCTCGTACAAAAGTTGATCTTCGTATTCGGCATCGCGTGCCGGCCACGGAAACTCCCAGCAGCATAGACAGATTGGCCTTTGTTGATTTACGTTACTTTATAATCCTTTGGCCAATACCATTTTAAGATTTTGTGCAGATGTAATTAAAACATACTAGTATAATCGATTTATGATCTATAGATCACTCCGATTGAATTGAGGTTAACATGTTTACTGTTAAATAAGTCAACAAGAAAGTTATACCTGTTTACTTGAAGAATATTTCATTACTACAATATTAACATGTAGGTACAGGACAGTCCATTATCAGTTAACTTACCTTCGATTTCCAAGTATCACATAGAACTTCAACTTATCCTCCATACATTGATTTTTATACTTTTGAATTGTTGTGTCACTATATTTCCTCATAGATTTAGCATACACTACAGTAAATCTATGATATTTCCACATCTTTATAAATAATTTCCTTAAGGACACTGAAAATTTGGTGCGATACTAGCAACCGCGCGAAAAAAAGTGACAAGTCTCGACAGTTAGTTCATAGACAAGGTTGTTATTTTTTTTTAGAAGGTTTCTCTAAAAGAGCGCGATACTGCAAAGCCAAGTGAGGAATAGACTACACTGTATACTGTATATGTGCTTCGAGTAAATGAAATAAAATTAATATTAAAAATATTTTTTGTAAGCAAAAAATTCTTATTTTATATTTTACCACCAAATGCTCTTTTGAGATTTTTGCAATAGGTAATCAATCTATTTTGTGAAAATTTTGGAATTTAGCTTTTAATTTGAATCATTTAATTTCATATCACGATTAGTAGGTACCCACAGAGTTTTTAATAGTTTCTGGCAGATATCGATACAGTTATAGGTCCGTGTTTTTTTAATGCTAGCGAAATTATTAGTATAGTTCTATCTCTAGTTATCTCTATGTCACGTTCAAATAAGATACCTATAGTATGTAAATATATCGTATGTTCTTTGACCCTAAAAAACCTATGCGAAAGCCTAAGCTCTTAATTTTCCGCAGGAAACGGAAAATAATGCGTGATACCTTAAAACAGCATGCGAGTTATGTTGGGGCGTGTCAATTTATCCAGACACGGGATCCGGTGCAGCGAGCATGCATTTATTGTTCGCTGGTCCGGTGGTCTAAAAGGTATTAGAATGGGAAAAGTGGACTGTATATTGGTTTTAATTTAATATTTAGCGTGTCCCTTTCTGATTATACCCCACAACGACAAATGCACCCACAAAGAAACAAAAAGAAAAGAAAACTCAGTTGATAAAAAAGAATTGAATTGTTTTATAGATCTGGGGGCACGATTGTGCCCTCGCCAAGACGAGCTAAGTTCTTATTATTTTAAGAAAAACCTTAGATGGACCATGTAAAAGAAAAAGTAATTCAATGCATACTATTAAACCAAATGATTTTGAAAGGATCTTCCTTTACTTAGAGGTGTCTCGTTCAGTAAACTTGAAATTAGATCGGTGTTTTAGGTATTTTATTAAACATTGTATTTTGTATTTAAGAAATCTACGACGGTAAATTGGTATCTATCTATTAAAAACACATTGTGGACGTAAACGTCATTGTAATAAAACGGCTATACTTAGTTGTGATTTGGAAACTCAAGGATCTTTATTTATCAGCTTAAGTACCTATATTAATTTTAGGCATACCTCATATATTTAATAGGTACATTAAATACCTACTGGCTGTACCCGTGAACTAGTTTGTGGATGACGAATAATATCTTTTTTGTAATCAACGATTTTGAAATGTTATAACTATGCTCTTTAATGCAATATAACGTAGCTACGTACACGTATTATTTTGAAATATCAGCTGTAAACCTTTCATTGTCACACTATGCGTACTAGGAAATGAGCATGTAGAAATAATGAGGTTGTTTAAAGGAGGGGCATCCAAATCTAGTGTTTTGACCTTTGACGGGTCATTGGCGCGAGCCTACTCCATACCTATTAGGTAAATAACTCGTAACACAATCCATCGGTACACTTCGAGGGCACTTTTACGAACCGTATCGGCTAAATTATACACTGCTAATATGTATTGTTTTATTTAGTACAGATATTCAGTTACGTGTTAATGTACGGATAAATAAGTGTATTTCATTTGTATAATGAGAATGACATACTTATTGATAGCTAACATGAGCTCTCCAACTAGAAGACAAATAGAACTATTTAAATAAAATAGTATAAATAATGTTCCATGTAGAACTCTACAATTGGGTACACTTCCTAATAAGTATAATTATAATTATGTAATCTTTTTAGCATAATATGTAAAATAGATTTATATCTTGCTTAACTTACATTGGGTGTTCTAATAATATTTAAAAATAGCTCAAAAGACGAAACACAAGATACCTAAAATAACTTGCTTCTTCAATACCTGATCGTTGTCAATAGGAACTAGTCTGTGAAACAATCCCTTTATAAAATTCATAATAATATATGTACATATGTTACTGTTGCAAAGTTTATTTTCACGAACATATATTAAGTAATATGTTTGTAATAGACTTCATTATTTCCTAATTAGCATAGGCGCAGTTACCACAATAATATTAACTAATAAATCCTCGCCATTGTCAAACTGCTTACGATAACTTGTTTTGACGCCGTGACTCATAATGTTTCTCACAAAAGAAACACTAACAATATAGGTACTATTATGCTATGATGTTCTACATCGACGTATTTATGTACTACCTACTTAAAAATACTGCTACAATAGTTATCTAAATATCTACCGAATTTAGCAACTTTATGTGTAAAATACTATGAAATGATTAATATCAAAAAAATCCAAAAACTATGTACAGTTATGGCCTCTCATTGCCACTTTACAAATATAAACCAACTTACTTAATAAGTATAAAAAGCAACAAATTGCTTGATATAATTTAATACAATTGTACATAAGTTACTCATAAATAAATTATACATGTAAAGAAACTAATCTTAATTCCAAACTTCAAAAAAGTTTGTAATGCCGTACTTGTTTAATCCTATGACTTAAAATAGACCGCAAATGGACACAACACCACCAACTCGATAATCACTTAATTAATACCACCGAACGCTCATTACGAACTAATGTCAACTACACTACGTCTAGGAGATGACCGTCCGTAAATCGGTAACGACACTACACTACCACTATCGATAACAACCAAGCACTTGCAAAACCGGTAGACCGAACAACACTGGCGTCCAAAAATCGTCTCAATCAACTCGATTTCGAACATCGAATTCGAACAGTTTATGTTACCGGTTTGTTACGTGTTAAGCGCGGCCGAACGATACGCGAGATACACCGTCTGAGCGCTCGGTACGCGAGGTGAAAGTCGTGATCCGCACTGAACTGAGCCACTGAGCGTGAAGGCCGTGTCCGCGAGCGATCCAGACTCGAATGAGGCTCGCGGAGCGGAGTCGTGTCGGACCCGCGCACCTCGCTACTGCCACTGCGCCTAAGGCACGCGATGTATCACTCTGATCATCTACAATGAGTTAACGTTCACACACTAAACGTAGTTGGAGGTGTTAACGCAGGGCTGCCACTGTGTAATAGAAGAAAAATTGGTGTTTTTGATTGAATATTAAACTTGTACTTCAAGGTTTATGAAAATTGTAGTCTACGTTTAGTTTCAATCATTGTTTAATTTGTTGTTATGTTTATGCCATTCATATAAAGATGTTTTATTAATTTCAAATTCAAGTACTGGACCGACTCGTTTAATACAATTTTTACATTTTCTTAGACAAAAATGGTCGGTGGTAGATTAGAAATTAGACAATGCTTGAACTTGGCTTGACACGCTACCGCGTGTCTATATAGAACGTTGTGTTATATGGTTTTTTACAAAATGGTACAACTCCCTGAAATGTATTAAAATACTAAATAATAATTTAGTTAAGGTGGCAGCCCTGTTTTAACTTAGTGCATTAAAGTGACACTGACATCGCAAGCACCCACGAGATCGGAACACAAATTGCACATCACGGTTGAGAAGAGTTTCTCCCAATTAGGCTACAAGGGACTCGACCCGAGAATAAACGTTTATCTGTCACATACAAACATGCCTACCCTGGCAATAACTGTACCTGGATCGCTTTACAGATACGGCATGGCATCTCTAACTAAAATTTAAATTTACGTCGAGCCTACACCAGGTAACAACAAAAAAACACAAAAATCATGCAACATTGAACGCTGAACATTGATTACGAGCATCACGTATCGACGAGGGGGTCAGTTTCGACATGGGGAGTGCGCAAACATTGGATTCTGTATACGTGCGGAATTGAGTGATTGATGGGACACACCACACTGACGTGTAGGCTGTCCCTCCATCAACTGCTACACGGACTTCTAAAATCCATTTACGTGTTAAAATGAAGGCGCGTTTCGTGCCGATCAATCAAATATGACAAATATCGCACGCATTGATAGTCCTGTGGTTCAATCGCTGGACTCCCGCAAAACAGGCCGGCAACCAGGACTTATTTTCCGTTAAAAATAATATACATAAATGATGTATTGTGTATTGTCACTTAATGATGCCGAACTATCGATAGTTTCACTATCTATTGTTGACCTTGAAAATCAGGATATCGATAGTATCGATAGTAGTATTTATAGTACAATAGTAGTACAATTGTAGTACAATACTATCGATAGTATTTACTATCGATAGTATTTACTATCGATAGTATTGTACTATCGATACTATTGCAGATAACCAGTAGTATTACCATGATTTATACTATCGATACTATCGATAGTATCGATAGTATTGATTTTTTCAATACTATCGATAGTACTATCGATAGTCTCACTGTTGCCACACTATCGATAGACTATCGATAGCCTATCGAGCGGCATCACTAGTCACTTCTTTCAGTGCAAAAAATGTCGCGAGGAACCTCGTGAGGAAAGTTTTCTCAACGACATGCCGATTTGTCAATCCGCACTTAGTCACTGTGGTAGAATATAATTATTGTATCCTTTGCAAGAGGGAACTTCAGCCTTGAAGGGAGATAGTTATTGGTTGTAATAGTGATGGTCAAGTATCAGTTAAATAATTCTCAGATATCACGAAATAAAACAAATCAAGCTCGACTGTCATAAATAGTAGAATCGATTAAGTTCAGATTTTTAACACATGGTTCATAAACTGATCGATATTATGTCCCTATCGTATCGTATGTATATTGGATTTATAACCAGCGTATCTATTTCAAAGTGGGTCAAATTAATTATTTCCGATGCATTTACAATTTGAACGCAATAACACCTGAACTTTAAAAAAGTTGGCACGAAATGACATCAATCGATCAGGAGTCATTCAGGTAAGAGCGCCTCATGAACTGTTATCATCAAGTTGGTATGGCTCCAACCCATTAATGGCCCACTACTGAGCACGGTCTAGTTGGTATGCATTTGACAAACAACATGATGACTGAGTATGTAGATAAACTTAAATTGCTACGACTACGTACATCTTTCGTAGTTACTTATGTAGTAATAATGAGTATGTCTGCCCATTATAGAATTAGTCTAGTCGTGAGTTTCTACGATAACAGGCTTAAACCGTATTTCAACATGAAGCTAGAATAATGGAAAATACAAGGATAAGTTGGAAGCGAGACTGTCCGAAGTTCTTATACCTGCATTTAGGCTTTTTGGAACTTTTTTGTAACAATTTTGTAATGATAATGTAGGTGCATTAATTTTGAACTGTGTTTGACAATGGCTTTATTCTTTATTACTTGTGAATTGTAAATGATTAAAAAATTGTGGCAGTGAAAGTAAGTGGTCACCGTCGCTTGGATAACAGTAAATAGTAAAGGCACCACTCATGCATACCATTTAAGTAACTGTAAGGGCAACCCGCATTAATCATAGCCAGGGTCGTCGCCAAATGCACGGACGCCCGCGTGCAATTACCGCTCAACACCATCCCCCGAAACTGCCGCCAACTATATAAGGAAGGTGGCAACCTAGCAACAAGCTAGACTGGCAAATAATCTATTTTCAAATAGGTATCATGGTGATCAAACTTAGTGGTCCAGCAATCCGGGAACGGATGGAATAATTGCACCTAGCCAGTTGTGCCGCTAGGAAGGTAGGAAGATTGGCTTGGATTAAAGACTTTACGATGGACGAAGCCCCTCAAAATAAGGATATACGATTTGTTTTAAACAAATTTCTTCTCACTATATATTAAAAACATCCCCTCCTTTGCCTTTAAGTTTGATCAATCATACCAACTTCGACTCGAGTGCAACGACAATATTTCTTTACATTGTGTAGCTTCTACTACAATAACATTTACCCAGTTTTCTACAGCTTTGAACTAACTATCAGCTCAGACCGTGTGCGGTGTAATTCGATGTGACGAGCCACATCCCTATCTATCAAAGAGGATTTTTCTCATTTATTTGCATTTTTATTATTAACTATCAAATCCGCCCTCGCTTTGCTTCAGGGAAACAGTCCCTTCAAAAATTATTCCGATGTCTAAGCTATATCTATCTAAGCTGAAAAGTGTCATGAAAATCCGTTCATTAGTTTTTGCGTGAAAGAGTAACAAATACACACACACACCCACTCACATCCTTACAAACTTTCGCATTTATAATATTTAATTATTTTTATTATTGATAAACTTGATGTAAAATTACTTTTTTGATGTAAAATTAAATGTAGTCTTAAAATACGTATTATTGTTAATTTTCCTGGCTAATAAAATAATACAAATTTAATAAAACCGGTCAAAAATTCATATATTTGCCGAGCACGCGCAGCTTACAGCAAGAGTTCCGCAGTTGATCGACAGACTAGGGAATAATAATTTATACATGAAAACAGTACACTATCGAGCATTAAGGTTAGTAATGTATCTTATTAATGTGAGATCCAATGCATGCCCCATGTATATGCATCACTGAAATCCCACACAAACTATCGGTAGTATGAGTATCCCTTTCCCTATAGTCCGTTATTTTAGAATAGACTTAACTACAAAACAAATATGGCCGACAATTCGCTGGCTCACTATTACAAGGTTCTATGTTAATTTTGATGAAGTTTAGTAATAAGACTTTTTAAATTTCGACTTTAGTAAAATGTATTTAAAGTAGCGTTAGCCTCGTGTGATATTTTATAATCATAGTATATGACTATATAATGCTATCCAAGTTTAAAAAATAGCGTATTAACTTTTATATTTTATAATATCATCAGAATTAAAATAACATAGAACTCTGTGGTAGAAAAAATATTTATTTTTTATTTATAATCACAACATAGAACTTTGTTGTTTGTCAAAAAATCACATATATTATAGCCAAGTTTAGTATGAATTGCTTAATCATACTAACTAATTACAAATTACATTATTATGTACCAGTAGCATTAGCATTATAAATGAAATGACTTTGTTATCATGAAAAGTAAGCTTATAATTCCAAAATTTGACACTCTTTTCGGTCACTAATTAATTAGGTAATATTATCACAAATCAGAATAAACTAGTTAATTATAGTTACAAGGTCATAGCTTATTTTTTTAATATAGCTTCATAGTACTCCTTGTCTACTGTAGGCATCCATCGATACATAGACTTTATATTATTTATTTTAGTCTGGCATAATATGGGTTTCTTTGTCAATTTTGGCACAGTCAAAAAAGTTGTGTTTACATTCCTTCGGGTTTTCTGGGGTCTCAAATTTACTATAGTGTATGATTCTGCAGCGTGTGAGCATTTAAAACTCACTTCAAATTGTGACTTCGTTAATCGAAGTTCTGTTACTTTAGAAAATGGAACCATTGAATACTTTAGCCCTGAACAAGCTTCTTGAAAATTAAAGAACTCATTGCTACTCATTTGTATGATATGATAAGGTTTAGCTTGATTAACCTGCAATAGTAATCTCATGAGAGACAAAGGTGAATAATATTCAGCCTTTGCCAATACTCTGTCAATACAGCTATGCACATTGTCAATTTCTTGAATGCATGAATGTCCAGGTGTTGAAAATTTTAAAGTTATTTGTTCCAATGCAGAAAAATTATCCATAAGCTGTCTTAAAGCAAAGCTCATAATGCTGTTACGGTTCTGTGGAACACAACTATCACTCCATAATATAATTGATGTGAAGTGGGGGTTGTCAAGCAGAACCTGTTTCAAAATTTTATATACAGCACTTGCTATATCATTTCCACTTCTTCCAGCAGTATTTTCACTCCAAATGGCACAGTACACTTTTTTATTAGTAGAAAGATGGCCTGTCATGTTGTAAGTTGCAAATTTACTTTTGTAAAAGAAATTGCTCACTTCTGCTTTGGGACAGGATAAAACATTTTCAAGATCAAAGCACAGCACTGGAGTCGGTCCTTTTCGGTCCTCATCACGGTTTTTCCGAGCAGCTACCTTTTCCATTTTGTGTTTGTTTATCCTATCTGTTAAATCTGCTGATAAAATAAGGCCTTCTTTATATTTTATATCAGCCTCCTCACACACATCACATCTGTCTTTTCTGGGTTTTTGAAAATACATGTTGAAATCCTTACAGAAGATACGTCGGTATACTTCTTCCTTAACAGGAAGCTTGTTTTTGTCTTGAACCCACGGAATATACAGAGAATACATTTTTTTGATGTTCAAAAAGCGTTCTAAATACTCTCGAGAAGAATCTTTCCTGCAATAATGTGAAGGAATCCGGGGAAATGAATTAATGTGTTCCTTAATGAGTAGCTTATCTTCTTCTGCTGTGGCTCTTTTTGTATGTTTACCTTGTTTACTGGGCAAAGAAGTATTTGAGACATTATTCTTTGTCTTATGAACATTATATATGGGCTTCTGGCTAATCACTAAAGTGTCACAAAAGAAACTTTTACATACTTTGGTATTTAGACTGTTCACTGTGAAAGAAAACTGGTAGCTGTCTTTTTTCTTTGAATTTTCATTATTCTTTCCTTTGCGTCTCCTATCAGGTTGTACGCAACTTGTATTATTCAATAAAAACATTCGTTTCTCTTCTTGAGATAATTTATAATAATCAGTAAAAATTGATAATCTTTCATCATCAGTAATCTTTTGGCTACATTTAAATGCACATTTATTTAGACAATCCTTGCTATTTCTCATCTTTTTTGCCGGCATTAGCTTCTTTCGACTAGACACATATTCTAACCCCTTATTTCTTGCATCTTTTCGTTTGTTACACACCCATTCTAGTTCATTTCTGCGACGCTTACGTGATCGTTTCTTAGTTTGTGCTTCATCCACAACAACAGCATTCACTGATTGAGACTGGTTGTGTCCAGAACTGAAAATTAAATACCTAATTAAGTTCATAAAAATTTAATAAATAACGCTACACCCAAGACAAGGACACACACCCATATCGAGAACGGAAATTAAAACTCATCATTCAAATTTCCGCCTCGCTGGGAATTGAACCCAGGACCCTCGGTACAACGATCCGGCGTGTTAACCATTGCGCCATCCGGGTCGTCATATTACCAATTCAACCCTTTTTGGACTGTTAAGCATACGTAAACTGTACTTGCCTCTCAGCTTCGTCACCGTCAGAATCTGAAGAACTCTCAGAAATACGAAGAGGAGTTGACGGAGGGATGAAATCCTTATCTTTTACTGAGTCGTCACTTAAATAATCTAAAATGTTACATTGCTTGTCCATTTTGGCTATTATTTTATCAACAGTTTAATAATTGCACTGAATAAATTCTCACACTCTTTAAAGTTCGCGGTTTTTGTGACTAAAAACCGCGAAATTGAAAAAGTGACAGATAACATAAAACTTTGGTCATAGACAAGTTTTTTTTTCAAAAGCAAAGTTCTATGTTAAGCATAGAACCTTGTTATACTACAAGTAAATTAAAACTAAAATCGATAGGTTCTATGTATTACATAGAACTACGTTATTCCTTTTCGTTGATAAAAACAACATAGGACCACGTAATATTCAATATTTTGCAGTAAAGTGCATGCCATCTAGCCGTTTATTTTTGCAAAAGAGTCTCTAATAACACATAGAACCTTGTAGTATTCATAACTAAATAAGTGATAAAATTGTAACATAGAACCTTGTAATAGTGAGCCAGCGATATGTATTATCTATGATAATCAATTTAGCTGAAATAAATCAGATAAACATTTTCCAATCCAATCCACAAACAAAATGCCGAGACTATTTGCCAATATAAAAGAGTATTTCGTAAACTTACAAAAAGAACATAAGTCAAGATATACGAGAAGAAATCCTATACAAAATCATGCAAGGTATACGCACGATAGGCGCGTCACGTCCGAGAACGTTGTGAGCCTACGATCATGTTATCTAGACTTACGTATCTAGAGTTAGAGCCCAGAGGTATGCGAGACTTGAATTTGAAACACCCTTTAAATATATTCCGAGTCCTGGAACTTTCCGGGCTGAAATGGAAATACTATCTGCCCTCTGTGTCTGTAGAATGTTTCGTTCCTTTAAGTTTTGAGTGGCACCGGTGGCATGCTTTTCAAGTTTTTTGGTTTGTTTTTTATGTAAATAACCGGTATAGGTAAGCGCGAACGAGCGTTCCGATAGGAACAGTCACACCGCCCCAAGTATTACCAATGTCCACAGGCGACGATAATCACTCATCATCGGATGACCCGTCTATTCTTTTGTCTGCTTAGGCTATAAAAAACACAACCATACGCTTTTAAAAATGGTAGAAAGCTAGAAAATTCAAACGATTAATGGAAAGGGTATGGGTACGAGTATATTTGAGGGAGTCATAATGTATTAACCTCCGCTTAAAAGACTAGCTATTGCATAAAACCAGCTCAAGTTAATAAATGATGTCCCATCTCTAGAGCGTTTGTATAAACTTACTTGCGCACCACAAGTTTCGAATCGCGTCCATTTATTATTTAAATCATTTCGTTCTAGTATGCCAATCCGTTTATGCAAATCGAAGATAAAACGTTCACGACCTCACGGTGTGCAGCACTGTAGTCTTGTTTCAGAGCAAAAATCTTAACCATGAAATGTTTTAAGGATTTTGCATAGGAACATTCTTTAGAAAACTCATGATTTCAATTTCTGTAATTTATTGTAAAAAATCGCACTATACCGACGTTTTCATGGCAAAAATAATGCCGCGATGTTAAAAAGTCATTCATAAGTACTTTGTGGTCATTCATCTGTGAGTTACTATACCTCTCGATGATTGGCCAATGCGTCCGACAGCGCCTCTCTTCATTTCAGAGATAAGTTGGTATTACTGTAACTGACACAACTACTACTAGACTGTCGTCAAATTTATACCTTAAAGACCACGTGTTTTAACCGACTTCAAAAAAGGAGGTTCTCAGTTTGACTTGTATGTATGTATATTTGGGCGCGATTATCTCGCGTTGGGTTACCCTTGTTTCGTATAACTACTTTTGATATAATTTTAATAAATCGAACAACGTTT